>MU225272.1:2811500-2826031 GCA_018584345.1 Thuja plicata | reverse complement strand
ACTCACTTTATAAAAGCTTTTTAAGAAGGATTAAATACGTTATTTAGAAGATCCATCTGCACACATATAATAACTTAAAATTGATATGCAGTTGAAGGTCAAAAACAACGTATTTAACAAAGGGAAAAACAAAGGAGTAAAGTTTTTAATATTTTTTGCATATGGATATCATGCAATCGGGAGTAAAAACCACACTTCTTTATAATTAAGTTTTGAATTTTGATTAATTTAATATATCTATAGTATTAAAACAAAATCAGACTAATTTTAGCTAATTTTATTAAAATATTAAAAACTATAGTCGAATCAACTCGGAATGATTTGAAATTTGAAAAATGGACTATAAAATCCACTTAATATATTAAATATAATTCAAACTCACGTATTGACTTTGAAAAACCCACCTTTAAAGGATTTTCAAAGAATATGCAGTCAGCCTGAAAAACCCCACCTTTTGCATCATAACTTGAGTTGTACTACTCCATTTGATGCCTAAGTTAGCTCGAAACGAGCGTATTTCGGAAGGCTTACTGACTCAAGGGAAAAGCAGAGATTAAACGCCAACAAAAGAAGAAGAAAAACAAAGAAAAAGGCTTACGAACGCAAGAAATGTATGTGATAAAGAATTCTTCAGGGATGACGAATTATCTCTATTATCACTCCATTCAGGACGTTCGAAACAAAGAGGATACCACTACGTTACGACAAGAAAAATCCGTAGGGTTGCCACAAATTTGTGATCTCAAATTTGAGGACAACACAATTGAAATTTTGAAATTTAAAGCTTCCCTGCAAATCAACTCTTTCAATTTGTTTGGACTATTTCAATGAAACCTATTCACAATGAAATCTGATAGCAAACCCATAATTGTAATAAAGTTATATAAAAACCTGGAAGATGAAAAGTGCAGGTCGAATTAATGATTCCTGGGAAGAAATAAGCTGAGTTGCATTTTGAAACATCCCACTTTGTCTACAGCCGTAATTCCTTAAGACTGATATTGAAATGACATGAATGATAACTAAGAGTTGCAGCCACCTTTGGCAGATTCAATGAGCCTTGTATAACTGATATCGTGCTGCACAAACACTACCTTGATCTGCAATTTTTTTTAATTCTTCTAAACCCCAATCCCTACGCACAAATTCGCACCAAGAGAAACACACTCGGCTAATGGCTCTTCCCCGCTGAGACAACACCATTCACTAGCATGCTGCGCTGATTCAAAGTGCCAATAACAAGCATGAATTTCACCATTTTTGCTGAAACCCTTGTCACACAACTGCAAGAGACGAAACCAATTTCAAGGGAGGTAAAAATTGTCTTCTAAGGTGTTGGTTCGATTATTTCTCAACATACTTATACTTCATGAATCGAACCAGAGGCTTCACCAACACAGCACGCATAACTTAAACATGGCCTTGCAAACTTTGGATATTCAAATATTTGAATTGTTATAAAATAATATCCTTCCTCATAAACTAGCGACATAAAACATTCAAGTCCTTAATGAGTAAATAAAGTCTCGACTTATAATATAATATAAATTTAGCCTTTATAATTAATTAAGCTAACTTAATTAATTAACATCAACCCACTAAGCTTCGCCCATCACAAAACCAAGCCAACCTCGGATATACTATCAAGTCCATCACCAAACACCCTGCTCCCAAATAGTAACTGACCAAAAATAAACTTACTAAAGATAGTAAGTATCTCAATACCCAACGAACGGAGGAAACGGGAGCAGGATCCCAAGGCCTAGTGATTAACCCAATGCGTAATGTCACCCAAAACCAAATCAACTGAACAACCAAAGACCCCCAAAACCACTCGTCAGTCCACGAGGGTCGCGATGATGGACTGACATGCTCAAACAACTGCCTCTTGCTAAAATGGGGACATTACAGAAGTCACAACATGAACAAGAGCTAATTGTATCAAATTTGAAGGTGATTGCTCCACAATGCTCAAGCATCCATCTAATTCATTCAAAGTGATGAAAACCACATCTTTTAGTTGATGAGTATTGAGCATTTTTCCTGCCTCTTCTAGAAATTTCACCAACCAATGTCTCTCCTTTGACCCCATGTGTAGATCTGAAAAAACATTTCACATAGGCTGGCAAGAACTTTAGCTCTGACACCACTATAATGACCAACCCTGATTTTTTTTCCTTGAAACAAATGAAACAAGATATATCTATTGTTGATCGTTAGCTTGAGACTACATGCATGCAACTCAAACCCACATTTACAAATACTCTTAAGATAAAAATATGGTTGAGTGGGGGATATCTACTCCAATTAATTAGTACAGTAAAATGAAACCCACAAATGCAATGCTCTTAAAGATAAACAACTTGCTAAGTGGGAGATGTCCGCTCCAACTCATTTAATACAATAACATGAAATAGAAAAAAGAGCATACAACTATCTAATTGAGCGGGGGTTTGTCATGATCACCACATTGAAGAATGTTTATAATATGCAATGATCTTGGAAATACAATACAAAGATCAAACTTGAGATATTCAGATGGTATAATCTTATTACAAACATATATCTAACAAACCCAGTTGCTGATAACTGAAAATGATGACCATGTAGCAAACAAATCAATAACAAATATCACGCAAAACCCTAGACATCCAACTCAAACTCCTCAAACTGAAATGGCATAAAAAAATCAGATCTTACCTTACTCAAAGTGCCTCCCAAATAGCAGTTTTTTGTGTGAAAATTTCAAACTGAAGAAGAATGGACAGCCCATTTACCAATGAAGCACAACTACGATTGTCGTATGAAATCACCAAGTTAATTTCCTAGATTGTCTCTTTCAACAACATGAGAAATGATGTCATCAAGGGGTTTCGTTCTCACAAACCAAGAAGAAGCTGCAACTTCTTCAAAAATCAAAAGCATAACAATATCCAAATCCTCAACAACCCAAAATGAGAGCCCCAATCCTCCTTATATAGCTTTTAGTTGCTTCTTCGAAAAAGCACCTCTTCGCTTCTTTTCCCTATTTTCTCAGGAATGCTTTCTCCCTATATTTTTGGGAATGTTTTTTCACCATTTTTTATGCAAATGTTTTTCCATTATTTTTCCATGAATACTTTTTCGCTATTTTTCCGTGAATGCTTTTCTCCTATTTTTCCACAAATGCTTTCATTTAAATTTTTTTCCCCATGTCACTTTTAAATAAACGACCATTTTGAACTCAACACTTTATTTTATATATTTAGCCTTTCCATAGTCCCTTATAAAATAAATTAAAATAACAATAAAGTTAAATATTTAATTTATCTTTATAAAACAATAACTTTTCATTATTTAACTTAATAGCTCCAGACTAACTCAATCCTTAGGATGAACATCAAATCCAACTCCACCGGCATTACTAAAAATGTCAACTGACTCTGTCAGTGCTCATAACTAACTTACTAAAAATAGTAAGTATAGGAGAAAGTGCCCAAAAAGGCTCCACAAATGGTTTTACACTCCTTATACCTGTCTGAACAATAACTGTTTTTGTCAACACCTCTAAGCTTCCCTAACTCCACTCATCAGCCTCCGGGAATCTCATGAATAGGCTAATGGTCTCTCCATGCCAAACTAGCTTACGAAGGGGAAATCACATACGAGGCCCACCATTTTAATATAGACATGTTCCAGCAAACATCAAATATATTAATAAGTATGCTAATATAAAACCGTCGTAAATATGAGCCTCGCCTTATATTCCTTATTTCCTCCAAAATCATTATTTCCACATATCATTTATCTAACATAATGTTCCCAACCAATATAATGTGATTCATCCATTATATTTCTTATGCTACCAAATATAAATCCTTCACAAGAAAGTGATAAAATACATCTGAAAGTTTTTCTACACCAAAATCTGGAATTGTCTTTCAAAGTCTAGTTCTGCAATCTCCATCAAATGGTCATCTAAAGAACTTGCCTCATTCTTCCAAAGCTCCAACTAGGTCAGATCTTCCACTGACGAAAATAGCTTCTTAGGCAAATCCTGAGAAGAATTTGACAAAAACTCTCAAATCAATAAAATAATATTAATCCCTAAATTATTGTAATGGTAAATCGATGTATTAAACAAAGGAGACTAAGGCTCCTCAAATAGATTTACAAAGGCGATGTTTATAAATGAAACAATTGTGAACTGAAGACAAAAAAGGAAACTTCCTAAAGCAACTAAGATGACCATTAAAAAAAACATTATAATATTTTAATGCCCTCCCTTAATGCTCATCGTTTTAACAACTGTACAGAAGACAATTTCTAGGTCTTTTGGTCACAAATGCATAGAATATTGCCCCCTTCTAGTCACGAATGTATAGAATGCTCTGGAAAATGAACCTACCGCTGAGACCCTTCCTGATTCTACAGAACTTTTGGAAATGACCAAGATAACCAAAATCCATCCAACCTGATGTTGGAAAACAAAAACTATCCCTCCCTATTGCCAGAGACACCGAGAACTACTTCAAAAATTGAAACCACGATTTAGAGGGAAAAAATGTTAAACCCTTTTGCAGATGAGCACTATGACCCAAGAACTGACTGCAAGAAACCACAATTTTTGTGTAACAAACTGACAAAACCCTCCAGTGATTTTTTCCAAAAAAAAAAAAAAAAACCTTGAGACTAGCAACACCACTCATGATATTTTTAGGAAAAACCCAAAAAACCCAGAAATGATTTTTGAGGAAAAAATAAAAAAAACTTAATATTATTTTTGGGGAGAAAAATCAATCAAAACCAGACACTGAAAAACATCAATGAGTATCTGGCACAAAATCCGAGACACGGATCAACATACAAAATTAAATATTATTTTTGGGGAGAAAAAACAATCAAAACCAGACACTAAAAAACATCAATGAGTATCTGGCACAATATCTGAGACACAGATCAACATACAAAAGATCATTTTTATGGAAAAACAATAAAACCCTTGTACAAAACACAAAAATAATTGTTTGAGGAAAAAATTATAAAACCTAGCCAGATTTTTTTTTTAAAGGAAAAAAATTATAAAAACCATCCACAATTATAAAATCCGAGAATAATTTTTTGGGGAAAAATTAATAAAACCTAGAAATAAAAAAAAAATTTGGACAAATTATTAAGATACAAATATATATTTTTTGGAAAAAATTATTAAAACCCAAATATGAAGATCCTCATGAACTGCAGGTAACAAAGAGTCATCGAAAACCCTAGCCGCAGTTGCTAAACGCAAAAACAAAACTCCCATTGCAAAGATACATGTCGGATGTGAAAAACACAATCTGGAGAGACAAAAACCCTAGCCGCACTTGAAAGGGTTCCAAAAACTTCAACAAAATCATACAGGTTGTGTGAAAGGAGTCGCGTGCAGAGGTGAGCAGCATAACAAACAAATTCGGCATAAATCACATAAAAACATGACACAGAATGAAACCCTCGAAGAGACGCCTTCACGAGCCTTAGACTAAGGATGCAAAAATACGAGCCTTAGACTAAGGATGCAAAAACACGGATGGAGAAGGTTGCATGGGCCTTTGAAGGGCCAGATAAACCAGAACACAACCAAACAAACGAACAACCTTCAATTTTCAGATGAAGAAAAAACTCTCGAAATGGCAGAAAATAACTGTGATCTGCAACCAAAACCCACGAACTCCCAACAAAAATACCTCACAAATTGTAGAGTTAATTTTTTATTAAAAACAATTTTAAATTTCTGAAAAAACAATTCTAGGAATGAAGGCACAAATTTTAATTAAAAAATTCACCAAATTTGAAAGAATCCCATCGAACCACTCTGATACCATGTTATGATAAATCGATGTATTAAACAAAGAAGACTAAGGCTCCTTAAATAGATTTACAAAGACAATGTTTCTGAATGAAACAATCGTGAGCTGAAGACAGAAAAGGAAACTTCCTAAAGCAACTAGGATGACCATTAAAGAAATATTACAATATTTTAATAATCATATCCTTCACTTCTTTCAAGAACTCTTTTATAACAAATGCTCTCAGTTACATTGCCATATCACCATCATTAATTAATTATTTAATTAACTTTCTAAAGTCTATTAAATAATTATTTAATATTTATCATTTATTTGAGAAAAATATTAAATAATTAAATATAATTTTTTTTTACTTCAGAAATTTTTTTTGTTTCAAACCTTTTCAAATGAGCACATTAGACCATAGCAGCAATTTGTCATTTTCAAGGGGGACACGTCCTTATGGAACTATGCTTCAAATGGTCATTTCCAAGTTGCACAAATACTGTCCATATGCCTCTAAGCTCTTGTCACCCACACATGTTGTCCATCCTTGTTAAACTAAACCATGATCAGCCCCTTTTTACATTCCCATCAAACATACACTACAAATCTGTACAAACCCAGACATCTCATGTCACAGGCAAAAATCTCTAAGCTTTCAGAGTTGCATAAAGATGTTTCAGTTTACCTTTGCCTTGTTTCTTAACCATCTCTATCAGTCTTGACTGTCTAAAACCTGTTGCAGTCCTGCTCCATTGGAATCCATTCAAAAGATAGTAAAACTATAGTTTACATATATTGTTGTGATCTTTCATATGTTACATCTATAAATTTAGAAGCATTTGAATCATATTACCCGTTGTGAAAATAGACAATCAATTTTCTAGTGGCTGTCATAAAAATTGCAATACAAAAAACTCAAAAAGAAAAGTTATCAAAGGTACAGGATTGAAATAATAAAAACCATTGAATTGTTCACAATACACATACCTGAAAACTTTGGCAAGAAATGTTGTTCCATGGCTTGTCCAAGATTTTTTGCCCTTCTATGTAGACTCCCTTTCCACGACCCTGAATAAGGTAAATTCATTCTGAAATGAGACCAAATCAGAAATGAAAGCATTTCATACATGACTTGGGCTACGATTACTATCTTATGTTTCTTATTTTAGACTAGAACATTAATTCATAGTAAAGAAAAAAGTATCATAGCAATTGATATCTGAATCTTTCAAAAATCATAAATATATAAGCAAATGTAGATGGTTATCCAAATTTTAAAAAAATGACAGCTAGTGATTCTCGCATTCAATGTCGAAGTGATAACAATACAATGCTAAAACATTCTGGACCCATATATAATTAAATTAAATTGAATCATCTGAGTTTAAAACCTGACAACTTTTATGATACTACTAATTGATTTCTAATCATCAAAATGGACAAAATTCAAATGCTGATCACTAATATTCCTTCATGAAATATAAAACTTCTAATTAAAATTTTGTCCCCAAGTGTAAGAAATCTACTACACATTATCAACAAGGTACATTCCACCTTTTCCTTCAAAGGCAAGGTAGCACCCATGTGCAAAGTGTAGAGCCTAAATGCAAATAACTAATGAATGCAATGATCACAAAAGCAGGCTCGTTAATGGGCATCCTAGGGTTAATCTTATCAGAAATGTAAGGGATCGAGTGGAATGGGAGAAACCTGAAGATGGTTGGAACAAGATCAACTTTGATGGGGCATCCCAAGGCAATCTAGGCCCATTAGGAGCTGGGTGTGTAGCCAAAGATGGCACAGGCAACATATTGGCAATCTTAAAAAACTTGTAAATGGTAACAACAATGAGGTGGAGGCACAAGCAGCCCTCCTGGTGGTGGAGATGGCTAATCGACTCAAATTGGATCAATTGCATCTTGAAGGTGATTCACAAATCATTGTGAATGTCATTGCGAATGGGCAATCCCATGTTTGGAAAACAAATAAAATCATTACAATAATTCGAAAAAAGTTGATGACATTTAGTAATTTCAAAATTTTGCATGTATATAGAGAAGGCAATTCCCTTGCGGATTCACTATACAACGTTGCAGTGAATATGACATTATGACATGTACACATTTTGTGTGCTGACGTATCATACAAGTTCGCGACTCCTTTTGAAATACCTTGGGGTGGCGGCGGGTGATGGCAAAATGAGGCAAGTGCAATTATGAAGGTTTGATTGTGGCAAATTTGATATGATGCAGAACACAAGTATTGAATGCAAACACTGCTCGCGGCCTGGCATTACAAAAAAGGAGTATTGAATGGCATTTTTACATTCGCATTTGTGGAGGTGGTCGAGAATCGAGAAAGTACCTATCTCAGGGTGATAAGTTGATTTACCTATCTCATCTAGTGTAGGTAGTAATCTACACTTTGTTGCCCACTCAACTGCATCATGACTAATAAGTCGCTACATGCGCCTGAGTGAAATCACCCTCAAATTCCCCTCTCTGATTGCCTTTAGAAAATGTTTCTTCCCATTAATTTCAAACTTCATTTCCATGTCCTTAAGGCTGAGATAAAATGCCTCAATAGTCTATAACCAGCTCTTGCCCAAAATCACATCAATACCTCCCATGCTTGCAACATAAAAATCAGTCTTAAATTCATAATTATTCAACTTCATGGGAAGTTCGGAAATCATTCTGTCACACTTAAGTGTGTAACCATTAGCCACCTTAACTCTAATACCTTCAAACTCGTTTGTCTGTATACCCCTCCTGGAAAATTGTGAGTGGCACCTATATCCAATAATGCAATAACACGCTGCCCTGCTAAGAGGCCCCGCATCCTGAAGGATCCCTCTTTCTTCATGCTTGAGAAATATACTACCTTAAGGTTAGAATCATCATCAACCTTTTCATCATTAACTGCTTCTTCATAACTCTCTTCCTCATGATCAGCTGGCTGTCCCTCAAAATCAGAATTATGTTCATCCTCATAAAACCACTCCATAAGTCTATTCCTACCCTTCGACTTCAAAGAACACTCGTGTTTTTCATCATATGGGCCCCTAAAATAAAAACATAATCTTTTCCTCCTTAGATCATTAAGTGTTTCTTCATTTAAAGGCCTTGTCATAGGCTTCTTAAAATCTGATCCCTCTATTCGTTTTGGAGCTGCCTTGCTATCAAATGTGAGATTGGATGGTTTAGGAGGGAACCTATTACAACGAGCTGAAAATTCCAAGTCTTTTGCCTTTTTCATGACTGCCTACAAGGATGAAGGATCAAAAGACTTAACCCAACCCTTGAGAGGATCAACTAAACCCTCCACAAACAACATCACTCTCCTCCTTTCTGAGATGTCATAAACCATAACTGAAATCCACTGAAACTCATTGATGAAGGCCTCCAAACTGCCAGTCTACCTGAGTTGTGTTAACTCACGCAAATAGGACTCTGGGTCCTTCCTGTCAAATCTCTCTACCAGCCTATCCACAAACTCTTGATATGAAACAATCTGATCATGATGTAAAGAAACTAACCCATGGTACCACCAGTCATGGGCTATGCCATCCAAATGCAACACAACAAACCGGATAGCGTCATCTTCAGACATAGGACACAAAGAAAAATATGTATCGAGCTTGTGAATCCAAGCTCTAGCTGTGACCTTACCACTCCCATCAAAATGAGTCAAGGTTAACTTGTTGATTGCCTGTTTCAAATCATGGTTTACATGCCTCTGCCTTCCGTCAATCTACCTTTAGAATGCTACCTCTTCTGGCTCATAAACATGACAAAATTCAAATGGTGCTTTACTTTATGTGGTAAAGCATCCCACTTAGCATGTAAAGCCAACGCGTCATCTGTAAAAGATACTTCTTCCTCAGTACTACCCACATCTAACTTTGGCCTCAAGAAAGTAGGGCGTAGAGTCCTGTCATGAGTGCCTGTAGGATCAGCTCTAGACCTGTGTGAGCTAAATGAGATACTTCTAGTATCTCTATCTCGACTATGGTCTCTGGGAAAGGAAATAGGCTGAAGAGTGTCAGAAAGATTCTATAAAACATTTGTCATCTGATGTTGTCCAGCTACCAACTCCTACAGGCTATGTGCAATATCCCTGAATACTGCTCTAACCTCTATGTCTTCATCATTCCCTGCATTACCTAGAAATCTCTCACCCATATTTCCCTGTTCCTGTTCACAAGGTGGAGAATTTCTTCCCCTGCGTGTATAGTGAAATCCCGAAATAAATCTGTCTCCCTGCATTAATGAACCTAGTTCCCTATAGGCTGGCAAGAAACCGCTCTGATACCACTGTAATGAGCCTGGCTGGCTCTATCACTAAAATTCAACAGCAAATGTTTCTTTTGTTTTGGATTTTTTCTTTCTTTGTATTTTTGACATGTATAAGTTTTTTTAATTTTTCCAACTAATATTTGAAATTGAGATAAATGCTTAACTTAAACAAAAGTGCGATTTTTCTTGATTCTTATTCTCTCACATATATATATATATATATATATGTTCAAATCAACGTTCAAACGAAATGACTAGGAAATGGAACCTTAAATGTCATAGACTCCACACAAGCCAAATTCCCTTGAAATCATGTTTTACTGGTTCTAATGTGATGCCTGGATACTATTCGCATCTTTCAAGGAAAGATCTCTAACTTTTGAACTCCAGCTGCAACTCTCCTATATGGTTTCGCAAACCCTCAAAACATTAAGCAGCAACCCTAACTGGGTTTCTTTGTCTCTTCACTGAGTTCGCAAATCCTTGCGAATGATGCCCAGAATATTTGTAATGGCCCCATCTTGAGATAGAACTTAACAATAAATAATCATTAAAGAATAAGATTTTAATAAGCAAATAGACAAATAAATAAATATTATATAATCATAATATTAATTAATTAATTAATGAACAAATAAAACAATAATATAATATAGTCTATTAATATAATAATATTAATATAGTGGTAATTGACAATAATATATTATTCATTAGGATAATATTGATATTAGCATAATATTCATATATTAATATAATATATAAATTTAATAACTAATATTTTAATATTCATATTTACTGATATATAATATTAATAATATCATATTTATATTGTATATGCTACTCCAACTTCATAGCATGCAAGACAAATTATAAAATTAATAATAAAGATTTCTTCCTTATCGTCCCGCCCAATAAGAAGACACGACCTCTACCACAACGACAATATCAAATTTAAAGGGGATTATCATCAAATATTATGGGGGAGGGATATGCGTAGGAAAAACATGGAAGATTAATGTGTGAAGATTATTAGAGCAGGAGTCTTTTTGTGCCAAGTAATATATTACTATTTCCAGAAACATAACATTTGTGTGGGACCCATGTTATATTTTTGATTTCATAACGGGAAAGATAAAGGGAAATTCTGGTGCAGAGCACCACATGATGTAATAAGGATGGATCCTTAGGATCAACCCAATGATGTTTTGGGTCCTTTCTTGTAAAGCTAAGGGTCCCAAAGGTGTTTTATAAACCTTGGGTCTCCTTAGACCAATAGGACCTAGTGTTAAGCTTAATAGTGTTAAGTTGTAATGTTGTTTTGTGAAAAGTTACTGAGAAGTTGAAAATTCGGTCCTAACAATCATAACCATTCAAAATACGGTTATGGTCGTTGGAAATGGTCTATTTGTAATAGGTCAAGTCTGTCCAAATGGTGGTTGGACGAGATTGGAGGAGATTGATGAGATTGTAAGTTTCTTGGTGGATTTGAATAAGACGACATTTGTTTTTCCTGAGAAATTCTTTGTTTCTGTGATGTACGACTTTGTACAGGTTTGAATAACTGTATGATCGCCATGGAAATATAATTGGGTGAGTTAACGTTCGTGTGCTTTTGGTTTAAGTTCATTTGGTGATCATAGGAGGATAATCCAATTGTTTTGTTCAGACTAGTCGGGTAAACCTAATTTGTCGACTGTGTTTCTAAAATGGAGCCCTAACTTGATATTTGAATGGTGGAATTCTTTGGCCACTTGGAAAATGCAAGTTAGGGATGTACTTTTAGTGGTTCTAGAGGGCTCAGGACGGGAAGTGTTGGTTTGTTGTGTTGTCCATCAAGCCCTAGGCTAAATAAGCCCATGTATTTAGCCTAAGAATGATGAGTATGTGTAGGCAATCAGCAAAAAGGAGTAGCACAACCCGGTAGATGATGGATTTCGAACAAGTTCGGGTAGAAGAACAATTATGAGGTGTTGGATCGACTCAGTGTACCCATTCCTAAACAATTGCTTTGTTAACCAAGCCTAAGGTCTGTGAACACGGTAAGGGTTAAGGGGTGCTGGAATGGAGTCGGGTCCTACAACTTGGAGTCACACATAAGTCCCTGAAGGAGGCTGAAGATCGAACAAACAGAAGAACTCACTCGGTGAGACTAGAATTAGGAAACTACCGAGCAACAAGAAACTGACACCGAGACCATTCGGTGAAGACAAACAAGTATAGTAACCGAGTTCGACGGTGTGCCAAGCCCTTAACCGAGAGCTCTAGAGTGGTTACCAAGCAATGTACCAAGATTCTTTAGTAGGTTACCGAGTTCAAAGGTAAACTCTTGGAAGGATAGAATACTTCATTAAGAAATAGTTGGAAAAGGTGAGATTGATTTAAGTCCTACAAGGAAGAAAGGGCCCATAGGTCAAGCTTCAGCTGTGCAGCTCTGCATCAAGTGGTATCAGAGCACAAAACTATATGTTTGGGAAGAGAAGTAAAGACAGAATGTCAGAAGGAGAGGAAGGAGAGAGAGAGAGATCCCTGTGAGGATGACCAATGCGGAATTGGCAAAGTTGGTTAAAGAGCAAATGGTAGAGAGTAGGGCAGTAAGAGCCGAGAATAGGACCATGAAAAGAGAGTTAGAAAAATTGAAGAGTAAAGTGAATAGAGGAGAAGATGACTCTGAAGAAGGGGCTGAAGAAGATCACCTTGGGCAGGAAGGAAAATCTATAGATCATAGACCTTTACTTGAAGCCCTTGAGAGGGTAGGGAAGAAAGAAAGAATAGACCCACCAGTATTTTATGGAAAATTGAATCCAAAAGAGTGCATGGATTGGTTGGAGGCACTTGAGAATCACTTTGAGTGTGATGACATTCGTGGAAGTCAGAAAGTGAAGATAGCAAAAACGAAGATGAAGGGCCCAGCCCTTAGTTGGTGGAATTTCCTTCAGAATGAAAGGATAGAAGAAGAAAATAACCCCATCTCTTCATGGAAGAGGATGGTTACAGAGGTGAAGAAACAGTTTGTACCAGAGGACTATGAGGTGATGTTGCACAATAAGCTACAAAATCTAAGGCAGAGGGTCTTAGATGTGAACTCTTACATAGAAGAGTTTCACAAAATAACTCTTAAGGCAAAGCTTCCTGAGAATGAGAAGCAGAAATGTTTCCAAATGGCACTTAAAATTGAGAAGAAACAAAGGAGAAAGGGAGAGCAACAAAGCTGAGGAAGAGGAGGAAACTTCAGAGGAAGGAAGGGGTAGATTTGGAGGAAGAAGAACATCTCCAAGGCATCAAGGAGAGATAAGCAATCAGGATCCAGATGGTGAATAAAATCTCGAGGCAGTTTTAGAAGGAGAAGACCCAGTGGTAGAAGAAGATTCGGAGGCAGAGGACCGAGTGTTTTCACAGGCAAGTGTTTCACGAGCAACCAAGTTGGACATCAATCCTTTAGGTGTCCTAGGAAGATTGGTTCTAACAAACACGAGGGAGACAGGAGAGTACAATTGACTCAAGAAGATGACAGTCACTGTGTGTCTTCATATCACACATCAACTTCAAGATCTGCAAACACAGAACAAGGAGAGTGCCTGATGTTGCATAGAACACTCTTGAAGGTTCCCACAACCAAGGAGCCACTCCAAAGACAGTCACTGTTCAGGACCACTTGTAAGGTGAATAACAAGGTATGTAAAGTTATAGTAGATTATGGTTCTACTGTAATGTCCCCATTTTGCGGGCATTAGAATTCGTAAGAATTAGCCTATCATTTGACCCTTGTAGGCTAACAATTATTGATAAAGGGCCTCGTGTGGCAGTTACTCGGTGACTAGAGACATTACTCTTCAGCTGGATTCAGGTTTTGGCCTTTGCACAGGTTATTTGACTTAGATTGGCACACTTACTATTTATAGTAAGTTACTATTTTGGGTGAGTCAGAGTTCTTATTAATAGAAAGACACCTGAGCAGAGCATATTGGCAGTGTCGACCTTGACTGGGGTTTTGCAGCTGTTTCTAGACTCAATTTCACATACTTACTATTAATAGTAAGTCACTCTTCAGGGTTTCTATCTATATCTGAGGCACCTGGGCAGTCTTCAAAGGCAGTGACGACATTGATGGGGCTCTGTAATTGTTTCTTGGCACATTTGGAGAGACTTACTATATATAGTAAGTCAGTAGCAGGGAGCTACTATTTTTAGCAGGGCACCTGGTCACATGATGGTTGACAGTCGTGACCTCCTGTTTAGATGGTTTGGAAAAATAACGAGTATTTTAAGAGATATTAATATTTTAATGGCCATTACTGATAATTAATTATTAAAGTTAAAATATAAAGTTATAACTTTATATTAAAGTTGGGGCCATTTAAGGGTCATGTATTATTAATACTCATTATGAAAGGAGGATAAAAGAATTAATGTTATTTCCTAA
>MU225272.1:2784855-2803228 GCA_018584345.1 Thuja plicata | reverse complement strand
TATATTATAACTTTATAATAAGTCATTTTAATGATATCATAATAATTTGGTCACCAAAATAATAATAACTCCCAAAATACTTATCCTTTTAATGTGTCGTCTGAAACAGGAGTCTCACCTATTAATTACCCATGTGACCAAATGCACTTTCCAAAAATAGAAAGGGTCATTCTCGATCAACCACTGGCTTCTATAAATAGTAAGCATGGTCAAAAGCATAGCAAACGGGGTCCAAAAGACACCAAACGAAAGCCAAACCAAGGCAAACTGAATCCTGAAGTAGATGCCCACTGCCAAGACTGGAAACTAAGCAAAGTGACTTACTATAAATAGTAAGTACACCCATAATGATCCTCAAATCAACTCGCCAGACCACGAGGATCGCCATGATGGCCTAACATCACTGGTCAACTGACCCTGCTACAAATGGGGACATTACAAATGGGATAATCAACACAATGTCTCCACTCCCTGATGATGGGAAGAAAAAAACATGTAATAACCAATGTGATGTTAGTAGGGGAAAAAGACATTATGAGAGCGCTAAAAGAGGACACATCATGCTTTGCAATAGTTGTGAAACCAAAGGGAACACCAATAGTGAAGCCTAAGGAAAAAGTGCAGGGAAGAAGTGTAGGTCCTAAGGAGGTGAAAGACTTGTTAGATAAGTACAAGGGGGTAGTTGCAGACAGTGTCTCAGAAACTTTACCATCACAAAGAGATGTCAGTCATTGTATAGACCTAATCCCTGGTGTCACCTTGCCAAACAAAGCAGCCTATAAAATGACTCCAGAGCTGAACAAGGACATTGCATGACAGATTGAAGAGTTGATGACAAAAGGGTTTATAAGGAAAAGCATTAGGCCATGTGCAGTTCCTGCAGTTTTGGCTCCCAAGAAAGAAGGGACATGGAGACTTTGTACAGACTCTAGGGCTATAAACAAATTCACTATAGGGTATAGGTTTCCTATCCCTAGGATAGAAGACCTATTGGATTGCTTAGGAGGGGCAAAGTACTACTCAAAGGTGGATCTAAAGAGTGGCTACCACCAAATAAGGATAAGAGAGGGAGATGAGTGGAAAACGGCCTTCAGAACAACAGAGGGTTTTTTTGAGTGGCTAGTAATGGCTTTTGGGCTCTCTAATGCCCCTAGCACTTTTATGAGGCTTATGAATGAAGTCTTGAAGCCTTACATTAACAAGTTTGTTGTGGTATACCTAGATGATCTACTGATTTTCAGTAAGGATAGAGATGAGCACCTAAGACATTTGGAATTGGTTTTGAAGAAACTTCATGCAGAGAAACTGAAGATAAATTTGGAAAATTGTGTGTTCATGCAGGAGGAGCTTGCATTTCTTGGCTTTGTGATATCACAAGACAGTATAAAGATGGATTCCACTAAGGTTGAAGCATTACTAAATTGGCCAACCCCAAGATCTGCATCTGAGGTGAAAATTTTTCATGGACTCAAGTTTTTACAAAAAAATTATTAAGAATTTCAATGGTGTGTGTACTCCCATGATAGATACTATAAAGGGAGGTAGAAAACGTAATTTTGTGGATCGAGAACGCAAACAAAGTATTTGAGTATTTGAAAAGGAGAGTGATAGATCAACCCATACTGGTTTTACCAGATTTTCATAAGGTTTTCACAGTTCAATGTAATGCTAGTAACAAGGCTATTGGTGGGGTTTTGAGTCAAGAAGGAAAATTTGTTGCCTTCTTTAGTGAAAAACTAAATGAAACAAAGCAAAAGTACTCAACCTATTATCTAGAGCTCTATGCTATGGTGCAGTGACTTAGGAAATGAAGGCACTATTTATTATGTAAGGAATTTGTTGTGTTTACTGACAACCATGCTCTCAGTTTCTTGAATAGACAGGAAAATTTGAACCGCGGACATATGAAGTGGATGGAGTTTTTGCAATCCTACACCTTTAACATCAAGCATAAGAAAGGGATAGCTAACAAAGTAGTTGATGCCCTTAGTAGGAGAAATCTAACAATGAAGGAGGTTTAGTTGGAAAGTGTACGAATCCACTCCATGAAGGACATGTACCCAAGTGATGAAGATTTCAAGGAGGCTTATCAAGTTGGATAAGGTGGGATTGATTTAAGTCCTATAAGGAAGAAAGGGCCCATAGGTCAAGCTTCGGCTGTGCAACTCTGCCTGAAATTCCCTCCCTAAAACAACAACGTTGATATAAAGATATTAGAGTTAATGACTGAGATAGACACCGATTAATAATATTGTGACGAGATACACTGAGTGTTAAGAGGCAGAGGGGAGGCAAACACTAATTGGTAAAAACTACCGATAATATTTTAGGTGGCGGTATATGTGTATATATATGAAGATTGTCGTCACAAATATAAATGTCAATGACAAGAGACTATCCCATCACATAGACATTACAAACAAAGCACACAGTGATTTTATTAGTCAGGCAGCAACTTCAAACTATATTTGGGACAGTGATTGTGGTCAAAGAATAGAGCGATGATAGTAAGATATCAAATCGATTGCTCCTAACAATTCATGAAGCAGGTAATCCAATACCATCCAATATACGTTCCATGGATGAAATCGTAATTGGGAGAACCAACAGAACTGCTAGAAATTTGGCGTCTATACTTCATGCAAGATGTGAGAAATATCAATGATCCATTAGATGAAAAACCAGTGATGGAAAGAGACAGATGGCTCTCTTAATAACTCAATAACGACCATAATAAGAAGTGGACAAAATATCAAACGGCAATTACAATAACCAAACAAGTCCGTATATTACAATAAGGTGGCACCAAAAAGGTTCAGTACATCATCAATAAGGAAATGTATTCAGCAATCAACAAGGGATTTCAACATCGATACATGGATAGACAAAATACTTTGCTTGCATATTGTTCAAGAAATATACAACGATAGATAAAGAGAGTAGTCTCTAGACCGACAAGTGAAATATTATAATCGGACAAGTCCAGCAATAAAAAAACACAAGTATGTGCAAGAAACAATATACTAAGAGCATTTTGTCCAATTCTTCTTTGATCCATATTTGGAACTCCTCTCTTACATTTTCAGATTAGTACAGACTATAGATATATCATAACAGATCAAAACTTGTATTCCAATCAATATATAGAGACTTTCCATAATTTTAAATCAATATTGATAGATACCTTGCATCTATTATTTGAAGTATTTTTCAAGGTTCATATGGTCTAAATCTCGATCCCATGGTGATATAGTAGGACAACTGGGACTCTACGATTGGATATGGCTATGCCCCTGCTTCTACTAAAGATAGCTTTGCTACCGGAGTTCATTGAATTAAGGATATTAATAGTGCATACAATTATCATATTCTATACAAACATTGGAGCATCAGAACAATTCTCTTGCAAGCTATTAATAGAGACAAGCCTCATACAGTTTGGATCATAGAATTGAGAAATTAATCCAATTTTTAAGTGATCTCCTAAGGAGGGACATTACAATGGTATCAGAGCATGATCCTACCATCCTGCATGGTAAGAGATAAACATGGAGTCATCGAATAAGAGCGAATAAATATATAAAACAACAACACCAGAAACAATAAAAGTCAGCAGTAGCATGAATCTTGTGTTCATTTCCAAGCTATAATTGAAGGAAGAGAACCTGATTTAAATCTCCCAAGTAATGACAATTCAAGGGTTGATATATTTTATAATCCTTATTGTCGAATTGAGATTGATATAAGCTCAGGAGGTAGATATAATCTTTCGTATGCCAGTATATACTGATGACCACAAATGCATGTGATTAAGCCTTGGATGGAGAATGTCTCTTCCAAGAAGAGGAATGGGTCACTTATTGACCAGCCTAAGAGCCTTGGATAGGGAAGTCTCTTCCAAGAAGAGGAATGGGTCACTTATTGACCAGCCTAAGAGCCTTGGATAAAGAATGTCTCTTCCAAGAAGAGGAATGGGTCCCTTATTGGCCAGCCTAAGAGGAATGGGTCACTTATTGACCAGCCTAAGAGCCTTGGATAAAGAATGTCTCTTCCAAGAAGAGGAATGGGTCACTTATTGGCCAGCCTAAGAGCCTTGGATAGAGAATGTCTCTTCCAAGAAAAGGAATGGGTCGCTTATTGACCAGCCTAAGAGCCTTGGATAGGGAATGTCCCTACCAAGAAGAGGAATGGGTCACTTATTGACCAACCTATAGAGCCTTGGATAGGGAATGTCCCTACCAAGAAGAGGAATGGACCTAATAAAGGTCAACCTGTAAGCCCTGAGTGATGCGCTCCAGTGGACAATGGCGAGATTTGGCCAAAGGACCACAGAGGGTCCTTATCAAAAGTCATGAGCCTGACCTGGCATACGTCGCTTAGGCAGTCCCTAGGGATGCGCTCCAGAGGACGATAGAAGAATTTAACTAGAGGACCGCAAAAGGGTCCTTATCAAAGGTTATGAGACCAACCTGACAGACTTCACTTGGGAGCCCTAAGGGATGCGCTCTAGAGGACGACGGCAAGATTTAACTAGAGGACCGCAAAAGGGTCCTTATCAAAGGTTATGAGCCCGACCTGGCAGAGTTCTCTTAGGAAGGGCTACAAATTCCTAAGGTATGCGCTCCAGGGGACGACAATAAGAATTAACCAGAGGACCGCAAAAGGGTCCTTATCAAAGGTTACAATCCCAACCTAGCAAACTTCTCTTAGGGAGTGTTAAGAATTGGATAGATAGCTTGTTAGATTCTTCAATTATGTTATATGTCTAAAATTTGTTTTCCCTTTGACAACTCTTTGCAGGTTCCTAAAGGGAGTCCAAAGATCCTAAATATCCTTGGTGGAGGGCATTTGTTATAACTGTCAAGATTCCTAAAGGGAATCTAGTGATCAAATACATTCTCAATTATGCATCAAGGAGCAACGCAATACTTAACAAAGGAAAATAAAAGTGTTCTAGCAGCTCAAGATAAGTTCTAGTTTTGAATTATTTGCTGAATTTTGAATTGAATATTATGGTGAGTTTATATTAGTAAATATATTGCGATTCTGATCTCGAACTTGAAATTGTTTTTTCAGGACTAAAAATGGTACATCAATCATATCATAAGGGGAAACCATTTAATTCCTTGAGGACAAGCAATTTTGGGAAGAGCGGACTGTAATGGCCCCATCTTGAGATAGAACTTAATAATAAATATTCATTAAATAATAAGATTTTAATAAGCAAATAGACAAATAAATAAATATTATATAATCCTAATATAAATTTTTTAATTAATGAACAAAAAAAATAATAATATAATAGTCTATTAATATAATAATATTAATATAGTGGTAATTGACAAGAATGTATTATTCATTAGGATAATATTGATATTAGCATAATATTAATATTATACTATTGACATTATAATATTCATATATTAATATAATATATAAATTTAATAATTAATATTTTAATATTCATATTTACTAAGACATAATATTAATATCATATTTATATTTTATCTACTACTCAAACTTCATAACATACAAAACTAATTATAAAATTAATAATAAAGATTTATTCCATATCATCCCGCCCAATAAGAAGACGCGACCTCTACCATAGGGACAATATCACATTTAAAGGGGATTATCATCGAATATTATGGGGAAGGGAAAGAAAGAAAGAAAATAGTTTTAACATTCGCGAGGCTAAAGATAGCCTATGGGACAAACCGTCTCACATGCTGAAATTTTCATTTCCACCCTTTTCTTGTGAAGCTTGATGATGAGTGCCCCCAACTGCTCAACCGTCCCCTCATTGAAAAGATCAACCCACGAATTCTCGGTCAAAAGAGTATTAAAACTGTCCCTACTTTCCTTGAAGGCGTCAAATTCTAGAATGAAGTGTTTTTTTGTTTCTACCTTACTGGAAGTGCAGAAAATACAAATTCTTTCTTCCCAAGTTTCTTTAGGCCTTTTCCAACGCCCGGTTTGAGAATGAAGTTGATGTGAATTGGTTCTTAATTGGGCAATGAGAATCTTGGCTCTCCAAGAGATATTAATCCCAATGTACGCTTTTTGATGGAAGTTACGAGTGGGATTAAACTCCACAATATAATACTCTTTCTTTCTAGTTAAACCTTTATTCCAAGAACGCTTGTGGAACTTATTTATAACATAAGTCTTTATTTCTTTACTATTTCTTTACTAGGGATATGCGTGGGAAAAACATGGAAGATTAAGGTGTGAAGATTAATAACGCACGAGTCTTTTTGTGCCAAGTAATATATTACTATTTCCAGCGACATAACATTTGTGTGGGACCCAAGTTATATTTATGATTTCATAACGGGAATGATAAAGGGAAATTCCCTCCCTAAAACAACGTTGATATAAAGATATTAGAGTTAATGACTGAGATAGACACCGATTAGTAATATTTTGACGAGATACACTGAGTGTTAAGAGGCAGAGGGGACGCAAACACTAATTGGTAAAAACTATATTTGGGACAACGATTGTGGTCAAAGAATAGAGCGATGATAGTAAGATATCAAATCGATTGCTCCGAACAATTCATGAAGCCAGAAGTCCAATATACGTTCCATGGATGAAATCGTAATTGGAAGAACCACCAGAACTGCTAGAAATTTGGCGTCTATACTTCATGCAAGATGTGAGAAATACCAGTGATCCATTAGATGAAAAACCAGCGATGGAAAGAGACAGATGGCTCTCTTAATAACTCAACAACGACCATAATAAGAAGTGGACAAAATATCAAACGGCAATTACAATAACCAAACAAGTTCATATATTACAAAAAGGTAGCACCAAAAAGGTTCAGTCCATCATCAACAAGGAAATGTATCCAGCAATCAACAAGGGATTTCAACGTCGATACATGGATAGACAAAATACTTTGCTTGCATATTGTTCAAGAAATATACAACGATAGATAAAGAGAGTAGTCTGTAGACCGACAAGTGAAATATTATAATCGGACAAGTCCAGCAATAAAAAAACACAAGTATGTGCAAGGAACAATATACTAAGAGCATTTTGTCCAGTTCTTCTTTGATCCATATTTGGAACTCCTATCTCTTACATTTTCAGATTAGTACAGACTATAGATATATTAGGACAGATCAGAACTCGTATTCCAATCAATAAAATATATAGAGACTTTCCATAATTTCATATCAATATCAATAGATATCTTGCATCTAATATTTAAAATATTCTTCAAGGTTCATATGGTCTAAATTCATTGAATTAAGGATATTAATAGTGTATACAATTATCATATTGTATACAAACATTGGAGCATCAAAACGATTCTCGTGCAAGCTATTAATAGAGACAAGCCTCATATAGCTTGGATCATAGAATTGAGAAATTAATCCAAGTTCTAAGTGATCTCCTAAGGAGGGACATTACAATATCTAATCTGTACGGCCTGCTATACACATAATTCACCAACCAGAGATGTTGGTTCAGAATGCTCTTACCAGCAAGAAGATTTCGTTCTTGGTCTGGAAAGAATTGAAACCCTCACCACTTCATCAAATGCCAAAAGCAACATCAATATCAAATAATGTCCAATTGTCTTTGGGCCGCATATATATAAAATTCGACCAAGAAGCTTCAAATTAACTCCAATGGCTAGCTTCAACCACACACCTTTCACTTAATGAGGACTTTGCTTCTCAAAGTTTGAAATAAAATAAATTATCCTTCTCTCCAACTCAGGCGCCATAAAGCACTTTTTAATAATAAAATAGCTTAGCATTTAACTTATGCTCATAACACTATTAATCAAGTGCAATTAATTAATAACCATAATTTATAACAATAGCTGGTGATAACCCACTCAAGTGCAAAAGCAACATTGTCCTGAAACGTGCCTAAGAGACATGCTAGAAATGGAAGCTATCCAACACCAACTTACTATACATAGTAAGTCGACCACCAGAGACCCCCAAAACAAACCATTGGCCCACGAGGGTTGAAATGATGGACTAAAAACGGCGAGCCCCTGACACCTGCTAAAATGGGGACATCACAAGCAGGTAATGCGCAATTACACTATAGATTGGGAGTTGATCATTCAGTCTGGGCTGAGGAAGGGGGAATTTGACAAGGCCAACCTGAAATTCAAACTGGCCGACTATTGGAGGGGTGACGGCATGACCAATGTAGTGACCCAGGTACCTGATGGGAGTGGAAATGGAGCAAGCAGAGAAGCAAGAAGGGCTCGAGGTCGAGGTTGTGGAAGGGGTAAAGGCACCAAGAACGTGGGAAGAGGACGCGACTGTAGGGAAGGCAATGCCATTTGAGGACGGGGCAGAGCACAAGAGGCGAGGTAGGTTTGAAACAAATGGTGGATGGGACTCTGGTTTGATTTTTGGCCTCCATGTTTATGTGAAGTTGTCTTTATTTTGTAATTTGATTTTTCTTGATATAGACAACCCTTTTTATGTGTCAAATCCTAGATGCCCTGGTCACTGTAATTTTGAGTCGAAAAGCGATGCCTTATTTTTGTTCAGATTATATACTATGCAATATATATGTAATGGAATGGTGGATAAATGCATTGTTGTATAGGTGTAGGGATAGTAGGAGAATTTATGATATAGTGAATGTACCTAGATATACAAGGATGGTAACTGTCAATGGGGCAGGGGCTTTTTTACTATCATTATATTGTAAAATCAATATTATTATTAATAAAAAAACAACAATATTTACCGAGCAAAAAAAATGATCACAAAAGCAAAACGAATGACCATAAATTTAATATTTTCCAGATATGTATTTCAAAAATGTCCATAAATTTTAATACTCTACATAAAACTATAGAGATTGATTTTCCCTCATCAATAGACACTGTGACATGTGTGTCATGATTTTATTGATTTAAAAGACAATTTAAGCTTTCAAATGAAGTTAAATTTAAACACATTTAGTTAGAAGTGAACATTGAAAATTGCCTAGATGAAGATTTGACATTATTGTAATTTGTGAACAGAAAAGGTCATATTTTTAATAGCATCCAAAAATAGATGTCCCCAAACAACAAAATATAAATATTATTAGGTATGTTTTACTCTTTACAGATTATTTGGTGAGAAGAATTAAAAGCGTGCTATACAATACTAATGCAGTCGAAGATGCTCCTTAAAGAATGGATTTAATTCATCAAAAAGTGTGAATCTATTGCTCATTTGAATCATATTTCGATTAACTGTGGTGGAAAAGAATGCAAGAATTTTTATTGAACTGTCAAAATTTAGTCCTGGGATGAAGTTAGAGCATACACGTGCATGAAACAAATTTGACAATGTCATACCCCAATAATTTTAGGGTACTAGAATACCTCATGTTTTGTGTGTTTTAATCTATGTTACCCCAAGTTTCCGTGACGGGGACAACAAGGGGCAAGGTGACAAGTTTTAAGGATGACTTTTTAAGGTCATTTTTGGGGATGGTAAGGGATAGCAAAGGGGACAATCGGGACTAAAAACCCTGTTCTTGATATGAGACATTTCAAAAAAAGAAAAGAAAAAGAGCTAAGTCATTTCAAATATGCAATGTAGACCAAAAAGCCCACCTTTGCGCTTATATGTCAAAGAAGAATGACTTGTAATGAGACATAAACATCTCACTTATGAGTAAACAAACTAAGCTTCCTAAAATGCAAAGTGAACCGAAAAGCCCACTTTCATGCTTTATTGGCTTTGTATGAGTTGCAAATGTTTTCTATAAAAACACCATCATGTGTATAATCCATCTTCCATACTCATTTTTATCATTTCAAAGCTTGTTGTTTGCATATGCACTGCTCCCAGAAAAACCCATTTTTGGTTTTTCTCTCCATTTCAAGAGCTGATTTTACTCAAAATCAGTTACTCTTTGCTGCTCCAAAGCTTTCCAATTATATTCCCCACTTGCACACTTCCAAATCTACATCTTTGAATAAAATAAATTCTCTATGGATCCATCTTATGATGTACTTAGATTTTGGGATTTCCATGTAACAGTTGCCCACGCACACATGCTTGCTATGTCAGGCGAAGCTATGCATCAAAAGGAAAAGAAAAAGATGAAGTATCAGTATGATAAAACTCAAAACTCCATTCCTCCTTCATAGGTTACTTCATACTGTGTGAGACCCAAGATACTGAACTTGTTCATTTGGATATCGAAGACTTTTTGGAAAGAGTTGAAACAGTTGCAGCAGATGACATGCGTAGTATCAAGCAGAGTTATATCCACATGGTGTCGACTTACTCCCTTGCTGTCCAAGAACCAAAGTTCGTCTTAGCATGTGCCAGGAACTTTGATTACAATTCTAGAACCATCAGGGACCAAAACGGGAATACCATTGTGAGTCTGGACCTAGACACCGTAAATCGAATTTTCAAAGTACCACCCACTCCTGTTGTAATTAACATTTAAAAAGAAAAGGCTTTGGCAAAATGGGATGAAGATAAGCATTACTGCATAAAGTATGTTACTAATCATCGGCTGATTAATAAGAGACTCAAGCTTTCCAGATGGCCAAAGAGTATGCATCGTTCAGAATTCAAAGAAGAGATTCATGATCTCATTACACTGTTCAGCAAGATTGCGGGGCTCAAGGAATCCAATATCTTCGAGCCTTGGATGTATAGGTTCATATATGTTATAATCTGGTCCAAACAAAAAATATTCTGGGGAGAAATAATTAGTGACATTTTGTGCAAGCAGTTGTCCCAAGTTTCTTCTACTTGTACATTCTATATGAACTCGTACTTGGTATATATTGTTGTTGCCCTTGGATCATTTTCTAGGCTCTCCACCAGAGGAGATAGGACACTTGTGCCCGTATGAGAGTACTATGATCAGTTGCCTTTGAAATCCAGCCGGGTGCATTACAGGAGGGTGCAGGATGCATTCATTGGATATTTCATCTGTCTATTCGATAAGGAGCTTCCTAAGACGCGAGTTTCAGACAAAGCATGGATTAAAGTGAATGAGTATGGCTGTCTTTTCCCACAGTTCCCCAACTTCACGAACTTGAGAGTTGGTTATTTTCAAGGTGAACCATATACCTTGCCACGGTATCCCACTGACAAGATCATTCTAATGGAGCTAGCAAGGCAACTTATGGCAGTACAAGTGTATCAATCTACACTACATTGGCTAGGAGTGGGGATTTCTTCACGAAATCCACTCAAGATTGGTGGGTACTCCTTAGATACAATGTCAAAAGCAAAGAACATGGAGTTTGAAGTTCAGATAATCACTCTCAAAAGGTAAATGGCAAGGAGTTGTTTTGATTGGAGGGGTCTAAATGATAAAATGAGGAGGCACTTTGTGCACGTGCATCGCCTTGAGGACCTTTGGATTGACTTATGCACAGAGGTGGACATCTGGAAGCTAGACTACTGCAAATTAACCATCAAGCAGATAGTTGACTTCAACCTTGCAGGGATTCCTGATGGGGTTGAAAATGATGGAGATATTCTTGAAACAGACTATGTACAGCATCATGTGGAGAGTACCAATTCTACTACCTCCGTGGTCATTAAAGGAAAGTATGTCCATTTGGGATAGGTTTCAGTCTATTCTAGCAAACACGAATATCTGGCTAAAGAGGACAGGTCTTAAGACCATAAACATCAAACCAAGTAAGGTTTTTGATCCTGCTAGTCTGATTGGGATAAGAGCCGGTATCAGAGGTAAAAGGAAAGATGGTACTTCTACATCAGATGATCCAGCTCCATCACTTCCGAAACTTAACATCAAAGGGGGCAAGGCCACTGGTAGGGTTCTAGAGAAAAAGGTTGCAAAGCCTGAAAGGATTCTCATTGGGTCCAGTGAAGATGAAATCTAGGAGCTTGTCACTAAGGAACCTATTCTAGAGAAGCCTCATTCCATAGATACACCAGTCATAACGGAACTCCCAGATTCTGCACCAGCGTCGAATGAATCTCCTGATTCTCTGCTGGATACAGACATGGACTATTTTTCCACAATGCATGTTTCTTCAGTAGATCCGGTTGGGAGTACGCCTGCTTTGCCTGTCTCCTCTGTTGCTCCTACATTTACACCAAAGGACCAACATGGCAGTTTTGAGAATGTGTTTGACACATTCTACTTTCTCTTTTGCGTTTATTCCACCTTTGACATTGTTGGATACTACTACTGCTCAGTTTGAGCAATTCATTGGTTGAGCTCCATTACACAAAAAAGGAAGAAAGAAGAGATTTCACCTGAGAACTTTGATGTCAAACTAGTCAACAAGACAAAGACTACAAAGAAGAAAAAAGCAAAGACAATTGCTAAAGTTACAGTGGACGAGAATGACATCAAATATGTTGATGTAGCTGAGCCCATAATTGCCAAACCAATTGAAGAAGTGCAATCCACCGATTACAAGTTCTTCGGGGTTGAACTCGGTAAGCAAACATGATTAGGTTGCCAGCAAGATGCACAGGATGTAGTTGCTTTGCTCACACAGCGGAAAGACAAATTATGGGAGAAGAAGAAGAAGTTGAAAGAAAAAATGCACATCTTGTTGAGATTATTGAAATGATGAAGAATTCCTTTCAGAGGGTTGATCCTATTTCCACATCCTTTCCTGAGCATACTGATCGCATGAAACAGAAGGTCAAAGCTATTGATGAATGGTGTAGTCGCATAGAATCACAAGGTGAGCAAGTAATTCGTGATGCTTATAGAATATTGCAGCATGAAAGGGAGGTAATTGTCAAGATGAATGAGCTCCTTATGTCATTCAACCAACAACTGGGGCTTCTTGATGGAGATTTAAGTGTTTGGAGGAGCATGACAGAAATTGATTGGGATATTTTGTATGAGTGTGAGATCATCTCTTCTGCGGGGATGTATTATGATTGTTTGCACTTGATGACCAACAAGTAAAGAGTTATGCAAGAACTCGTGGTCAAGATCAAGGCAGCAATAGATGGTCTTAATAATCAACAATATGTGATTAGTGAGCATTTTCAAAAACTAACATGCAAGATTCTTGCTGAAAATGGTGAATTGATCGAATATGAAGATGTTTTATTAGAAATCACAAGAGTTATTCGTCTACAGCTTGAGGCAGATGATTTTGATTTTAGCATGATTGATACACGAACAGGCTACAAGACTTCACTGAATTGTCTACAGAGCAAATTAACAAAATGTAATTTGGTTATCTCTGAGGGTGCAAACACTATCCGAAAGGTGACTATTGTTGCACAGCATACAGGTGAACCATATTCAACAATTATACGTGATTCTCTGCAAAAGTTCAAGGAGTTTGTTGGCACTCTTTGAAGACACTTCTCAAGCGTTTTGGGCACTTCCTCTTTCCTTATGCTTTGATAGGATAAATGTAGTTTTTATGACAAGTTGCATATAGGGCATAAGCACTTTGTAAATACAAGAAATAAGGTACCTGCATAGCCGCTTCATGCAATCAAGTTGCAGGTGCTTTAAGTCTTGTAACATTGAATAAGTCAAAGTTGGTTAGTTAAGGATAAGTATTGAATAAGTCAAGGTGGTTAAGGGTTTCCCATATTCTCTCCAGCTTTCTCTCTTCTCTTTTCCTATATAAAGAAGGGAGCTTATTGTAAATGATCATCTTTTGGTGTGTCCAAGAAAGCTATACTAGAATCTCTTGTATTTTGAAAACTTTGAGTTTCATTCTGGAAAGTTATTGAATTGAAAAGAAGGAACAAGGATTCACAAACTTTGTGTTGTTAATCTGGAAATCAATGTGTATTCTTATGTTGCATTTGTTGATCCTTTCTCAAAGCAATTGATGGTTATCTTGTGTGTATCATTTAAGCGCTTTAATTCAAGCTTTTTGAAGACTTTTTGCTTCATGAATAAGGATTAATATAGATAAAAGTGGCTGTAATAACTTAAAGCTAAAGACTTTGGGCTTCAGCGATAAGTGTCTTTGTAAGAAAGAGGATATTCGGTGAAAGACTTTGTGCTTTCCTAGCTATTCTATTTTCAGAATCATCTTTCGAAGTACAGGAGACTTTGTGTTCCTGTATTTGTTTCAATTTATTATAAGTAAACTGTTTTCTTAAGTGTTGTTCTTACGTCAACCCTTAAGCCACCAGTATTATCGTAGCAATAGGAATTGTTTGTATTTCAGTTTTTTCCGTTGAAGCCACCTGCGGTAAGAAGGGAGCCTCCCCTATTGTTGAGAGGAGAAAAAAATTTCACACGCTGCTGTCTAAAGTTCCAATTTTGCCAAGTTGTAGTCTTAGTTGCTTGCAAAAACTTTAGCCAACACATCATATTCTAATATTCGTTATAAATCCTCAATACAAATCATTTGTAACAAATTGAAAATTCACCATGCAAGTCAAACAAATTAGCAAATGTCAAAATTCAATTGCTTTCATAATTCATTGTCAATATACATATGATATTAAAAACTAGAATGCAAGTTACGAAAAAATGACCAAAGGTTGCAAAATTCACTTTATGAAAATACAAAACCAAAGAAAGTATGCTACTGCCTTTAATCTCCATCTCCCAACACTGCTTCAAAATTCGAGTCCTCTAAGTCGCTAACACTATGAGGGTTTGCCTCATTGTAATAACTAATAACCCCTACCGAATTTTTCCTTCAGCTCAAACTCACAAACTTTCATCAAATAGTTAATCAATAAATCTAATTTGAAGGATTTTGGACAGCTGTAACTACCAATATTGATCATAGCAATAATTAGAAACAGTTGTTGTATATGGAGATAGTCATTGACATTTTTACAAACTCTTGGGATTCAATAAGTAAATTGTTGATAAGATTATTATGCAAATACACAACTGGCAGGTAAATTTTGCTAACCTTCAATTCTTGAAGACTCATAAATATCATAATTTGATAAATCAATCCCTTTTTGCCTCATACATGGTTGTAGAAATGAATTACCTTGGTTTGAGTGGCTAACTGGCCGTATTTCAAGCTTGATCTATGCATAAAGAGATGTCCAAAACATTAATTAATCTATTTGTATAACTTTTGAATTGCTCTATAGCTAATTATGGTGAATACTCATAATATTGACTAGTACCTCTTCACTAACACACCCACGCTCTTCATTATACCTCCATTGGTATGGCACAACTCCCTTAATGCTAACATCAAGGGCTATAGCTGAACTGAGCCTTGAAAACACCCCACAACTTAGGCAACTCCTTTCTGTTGATTCCACTTCCACTAAATCTCTTCCAGCACCTCCTTAAATTCCAATGCCAACTCTATACAAATCACAAATGGCTGTAATACACATCAAACTCTCACAAATAATGTTCAATGCAAAACTTTTTCATTCATGACATCCTCATTCAGGCAGTAACCAACATTGGAAGTATAGGAATTTAATAAGCCGCGTCGTAAAAAAAATTAATCATTCCTACTGTGAGCTAGCCTCTTTTTCTGTTTCAGCAGTCCCTTGGACCCTCTCTGTGGTCTTTCGTTGGACATTAATAAATTTATCTTATCTTATCTAAATCCTTGATAAAAATATTCTTGACAACTTGTTAGAATGCTATTTGAATATTTTGAATAAAACTCCCAAAAATATCATAGCCAAACATTGTAGAATCAAATGGCACAAACATTCAACTTCTTTGTGAATACCAATCTAGGTACTAGTGTTGAATGTCCTAGACAACTAAGAGGCAGGGTGAATCAGTTGCAAATTAAAACCTTTTATCAATTTTGCAGATCCGAAACCAGTATAATCAAACTTTAATCACTTAACCAAAAAAAATGTAAACATTAATAAGCACATATGAAATATACACAATGAACACTAGATTTTATGTGGGAACCCAAGATGGGAAAAATCACGGAGAATGCTAATTCTCAAGTATAAAACACTGGTTAAGGTGACACTGGTTATGGTGATTTTTACAAAAGGTAGCTCATTGGAATTCAGTTCATGTAAGGCTCAGATCTCGACACAAATTATTTGCAGCAAATCCGATTAGGAATCTCTACAAATTACTCACAACCTGTCAATGCCAAATAGCCCATATCGAAACACCCTGCACTTATATCTATCTTTATATTTGTTCGCACAAAAACACACTTTTTCTATCACTCACACATGCATATATACCACCACTATATACACCAAGTTGGCCTCAAAACACTTTGTCGAAGAAAAATTTTGTCAATACGTTTCCTTCCAACAGTCAACAAGTCGGCCTCAAAACACTTTGTCAAAGAAAAAGTTTATCAATACGTTTCCTTCCAACGATCAAGATCACACACTACAATCACCGAAGCACGCTACCATCACAGGAGCAAACACAGCAACCAAGACCAACAACTCAATCCCATAAGGAAATTTAGAACATGGATAACAAGGAATCATTACAACAAAAATGTGGAACATAGACATCATTCTCGTATCCACAAAAATCTTTCCAACTGCATACACATCCAGACCATTAAATATTCTTCAACTGCATGTCTTTAATTTTTACTTGAAACTACCAGGTACAGTAATCCTCAAATATGTAATCATCCTTATCTCTACTGCACAAGCATTCGGAGTAAGCAGAACACAACATTATTTGTTACATCCAAACGAAAAACTCAAACACCGAGAGAATCAACTCCTCACACCATCATTAGTTTCCGAAGCAAGGATCTTCCAGAAAACATACCTCCAAATACTATCACACTACAAAACTTCTACAATACTTAGCTTCCACTGTCTTGTCATTCATACTAACATGCTATATATATATATACATCCGAACCTAGTCGGACCACCAAGACTGACACCAATTGCCCTATACACTGTAATCTTATGACAACCAAACAGCGGACCACTAGGAATGACATCAACTGCCCTGTATACTGTGATCTATCCGAATCACCAAGTTTAATATCAATGACAACCAAACACATAAGTTCAACAATCTCCCCCTTTGTCATTGATGGAAAAACATATATACATTCTTTACTTTTTTCCCCCGTAAATATTTAACCTCTATACAACTGTACTTCTTGAAATAATAGATTTTAATGAATTGATGTTATTCACAATGAGCAATCCGTTCATAAATAATACACAGAAAATATACAAAATAGCAAGTTTACAAATATGGAACTGCCATAAGAATGGAAACTATCCTAAAGAATGAACTTGAGCATTAATGGAAACGTAATAAATATTCTAATACCCTCCCTTAATGCTCAATCTATCAGCAACACCAATAGACTCCCTGAATTTTACAAATTTATCAGAACCGAGGGACTTAGTGAAGATATCTGTTGGCTGCTCCAAGGTAGGAACATACATCAACTGAATGGATCTGTCTTCAACCAGCTGACGAATGTAATGACAGTGAGTTTCCACATGCTTGGTTCTTTCATGGAAGACCGGATTCTTTGCCAGTTTGAGCACGCCATGATTATCACAGAATAAGGTAGTCGGGCCTGTCTGAGGAACATGCATATCTGCCAGCATCCGGCGAAGCCAAACTGCCTCACAAGCTGCCTTAACTGCTCCCCGATACTCTGCTTTTGTCGAAGAAAGAGCCACCGCTTGCTGCTTCTTACTAGTCCATGTGATAGCACCAAATCCCAAATTAAACACATCCAACGGTAGACTTACGGTCATCAACCAAACCGGCCCAGTCTGAATCTGTGTAGCCACATAGTGTAGGATCAGAACTCCGAGTGTACAAAAGTTCATAATCAAGAGTACCACTTACATAACGTAGGACACGCTTCGCTGCTATCCAATGATCAACCTTGGGAGCTGTCATGAAGCGGGATATGTAGCTCACTGCAAAACTGATGTCAGGTCTAGTGGCAGTAAGATAAATGAGGCTACCCACTAGTTGTCTAAACAAAGATTCATCCACAACAGGTGAATCGGACTGAGCTGACAATTTGAACCCTGGTTCCATAAGAGTGGAGGCAGGCTTGCAATCCTGCATTCGGAACCTGTCCACAAGACTTCTGGAATACTTGCACTGAGAAAGAAAGATACTGTACTCAGTCTGCCAAACCTCAATTCCTAGACAATAGTGCAAGATTCCCAAATTTGTCATATCAAAGGTGCAGCACAAATCCTGTTTGATCTCAGTGATCAAATGTGTGGAACTGCCAGTAATGATCAAATCATCCACATAGACAACTACAAACAATATATCATCACCAGAATGGTTGATATACAAATTTGAATCCGAGGGACTCCTCTGAAAGCCATGATCGGTTAAGTACTTATCAATTTTCATGTACCAAGCCCGAGGGGCTTGTTTCAGACCATAGAGAGCTTTGACTAGCCTACAGACCTTGTGTTCCTGACCAGCAACCTTAAATCCTGGGGGTTGCGTCATG
>MU225272.1:2769356-2784772 GCA_018584345.1 Thuja plicata | reverse complement strand
CCTCATAGTCAATGCCTTCCCTCTGTGAGAATCCACGAGCAACAAGACGAGCCTTATACTTGTCTAAGGTTCCATCAGCTTTGTATTTCACCTTGTACACCCATTTGCAGCTGATGGGTTTCTTCCCGGAGGGGAGATCAGAAAGGGCCCAAGTGTAATTTTTCTGGAGACTTTGAAACTCGGCGTCCATAGCCTGCTCCCACTCAGGGATACCTCTAGCCTCAGAATAAGTCTGGGGCTCATAAACACTATGAAGGTTGGCCATAAGAGAAAAATTAACTGTAGGCTGTTGAATAAGTCTGGGGCTCATAAACACTATGAAGGTTGGTCATAAGAGAAAAATTAACTGTAGGTTGTTGTTTGCTCTTATTTCTAGAAGCTCTGCCCTCAATGAGCTCATTATCCCGGAGATCACCAATAGTTTTAGCCCACCATTTAGGCCGGAGAGCAGAGGAGCCAACATCTGGAGGAGCTGAAAGTGGCTCAGGGGCAGCAAAAGGTGCATCAGGAGCAGGAAGAGGATTATGTTCCGGAGCCTCAATAGGATCAGCGACAGGAGCCTCATGGCAGGCATCATCAAGAAAAGGCTCTATGGAAACATTACAAAAAGGAGTGACCATTAGAAAAAGACAGAAGAGAGAGTAAATTAGAAACTATCTAATATCTATTATCGTAATACCCTCCCTTAATGGTCAACCTATCTTCAAAAAATGGAAATTTGCATGTCCTCAAAAAGCGTAAAAGGCAGCCTCGGGTTGATCAGAGAGGTTTGCAAGTTCTGCAATGTTGGCATGTGGCTGGGATCCACCCTTCTTCTGCTGATCAAAAGCAAACTGGACGTGAGTCGCATTGACAATGGTAGGACGACTCTCAGTACCCTGAACAAGCGACTCAAGGTGACGGTACTCGAAAATCATCAACATGCACTGCTTCCAGGTGTTGTAGTTCTTGCCATTGAAACGTTGATTGCCTTCCAACATCAAGTTGGTGAGAGATGCCATTGCACGTTTTTCAATGAAAAAGCGTGAAAACACAAAGATGGCACAAAGTTTGAGGTAGATTGACGGAAGACCCAAAAAAATTGAAAAGAAACCTAGAGAAGAGCACAAAAAACCCAGATAGAATCTGTTGTCAGATTCTAAATCTGTTGGCTCAAAAAACGAGGCATGGAAAACGATGCACCCAGAAAAAAGCGAGACTGACCCAGTTGAGTTCTCGAAAAACCCACCAAGAATCTGCAAGTAGATTTCCAAGACGGCACAGAATCTGAGAGTTTCGAATGGAACACTAGCCGCTGGAAAATAATCAAGAAATTGTAGAGATTTTGAGGCAGACCCGATTCTTCAACAGGAAAAAAAAAAAAAAAAACTCAAAACCCTAGTTGGGTTTGAGGAAAGAAAAAGATGCAAATTTTGAACACACTCGGGCAAAAAGCTTCGAAAATCTTGAACTAGTAATTTCAAAAAGAAATTAAAGATCTCCAAAGAGGCCAGGAATTTGCTAGGATACCATAAAATAATAGATTTTAATGAATTGATGTTATTCACAATGAGCAATCCGCTCATAAATAATACACAGAAAATATACAAAATACCAAGTTTCCAAATATGGAACTGCTATAAGAATGGAAACTATTGAGAATGGAAACTATCCTAAAGAATGAACTTGAGCATTAATGGAAAAGTAATAAATATTCTAATACTTCTTCCTCTTAATTGTATCATATCTGTATATTACTCCCCCTTTGACATCAAGGACAAAGGATAACAACAAAAAGCTACCAAAAACTAATGCATCCAAAAATAAGTGTCTCAATTTCACTTACCTAGGAAAAATTTCTTATACCTCTCTTAGAGTTCTAGAAGGTCCTTCTAGGGCTTCATTGCCAACCAGAGGTTCCAACATATATTGCTGCTTACTGTCAATGACTCAATTGCATAAGTTATAGCATTCGGAACAATAGGATTTTGTTCATGCTTTTCTGCATCTTCAAGGAGACTAGAAAGATTTTCTAGTTTGGCTTCGACTATCTCCTTGACCTTCCAAAAAGTATTTATCACATCCCCACTTTATCTCTGAATATCAATCAATTTTGTCTACAAGGATTGTATCCTTTTTCTCTATGAACCATCTCTATTGCTGAAAATATCATATTTATTTCCAAAGGAATTGAGTTTGGACTCAATAGAGTTAATCTTAGCTCTGTAATTCTTCATAGCAATAGGCCAGCAAAGGCAATACTTGTATACACTGGCCACACCCTCAACACATTTTCTCATTTCCTTTATAGTTGTTGATAATCTATTCTGTGATCTTCCAAATATTTCCTTCATTGCTATCAATAAAGCATCTTTCTTTTCAGTTCCTTATGAATTTGTCTTCTGTTTATCGTCACCAAACCACTCGGTATCATCAACCTCAATTATTTCTTTTTGTTCATCAATCTTCTTCAACTTCTTTGACTTCAGAGGAGAACCTAAAACCACCATTTCCAATTTTCTTATTCTGAAGGAGTAACTCTCCCCAAAAACACTACCAGGTACTAGGCCAAAACACCACATACTCGCAAGGTTCATAAAATATTCTTTACGCACTCTGTCTTTATCTATCAAGCAACTTAAGTACCAGTAAATCCATTTTCCAATAGGAACATCTGACTTCCATTCGATATTATCTTTCATCAGTAGAGGTTTCAAAAAATAAAACACCAAGCATATAATTAGCGTTGAGTTTTAGGATAGCTGCAAATGTAATAGCACTCTATATTTTGTATGTTTCAAATGCAGCAATCTCTCTTTCATTTATATTGAGAATGAGGCAAGGAGAGACATGTCCCTTCATGGGACATGTCTATTCATTATTATGTGATTAATATAATGACAATTGATTATGTAACTAAATAAATATATACATATATATATGTATATATATATACACAAACTTTGAATCATTATTATATTAATTTCTCCTAATAGTATTTTAGATATATATCTATAAATATTATATCTCACATAATAATATATATATATATATTCAATAATTTCGTAAGATTTATCCGACAAAAGCTACAAAACATCAACACTCCCTCTTAGCTAGAGAAGATAAAATCCATCAATCCAAGAGAGCAACACAAAGTTAATTGTGAAAGTTTATTTTGATATCACATTACTGTGATATCAGAGATATGTTCTGACCAAGAATATCAAGTCTCATGATATTCACCATAGCTCATAGATTCATAAAAATATCATCTTATGATATTGGGAGTATTGGTCACAGAATATCAAGTCGCGTGATATTCTCCAAATACTCAGAGTAATGACCTACCAACATCAAGTCTCATGATATCCACCAAGTAGTCAAAAGTTTATAAAGATATCATCTCATGATATCGGGAGCCTTGGCTTGCAGAATATCAAGTCGCATGATATTCACCAAGTGCTCAGAGTAATGGCCTACCAACATCAAGTCTCATGATGTCCACCAAATACTCAACAAATGTCCATAGGTAATGTGCACATGTATCCTCAATAATACTTACCATAGGAACATTCATATCATCTATCATGATCTGTTTCATACATCTTATGATGTCTATTACAATAGAAGACCATGGTTTGTTTAAGGAACTTAATCCATCATGCAAGATATCATCTATCATGATCTGTTTCAGCCATCATAAGATGTCTATCACAATAGAAGGCCATGGTCTGTTTAAGGAACTTAATCCACCATGCAAGATATCATCTATCATGATTTGTTTCAGAAATCATAAGATGTCTATCACAATAGAAGAACAAGTTATTGTAAGATCGTCACCTTCCAATAACTTTTACAAATACAAGTGATAATCATTTGGAAAACCTCACTTCCTCATGATGTACACAGAGGGCAGGCCCATTAAAAACATGGAGTCACACACATGACATCAACCATGCCTCAGCGCAGAGGGTGGAAACAAGGGATTTCACCTCGAACTTCTCTCACAGAGAAGTACTCATTGAGCAGATATCAATCTGTTGATCTTTTCATCCAAGATTGCTTAAGATAAACTGTCAGACTCCCTCTGAATCTGATATCAATCTTCTGAGCTCCTCATCCAAAGTTATCTCTGAAGTGTCAGACTCCCTCTAAATCTAATATCAATCTTTTTTTCCTGCAAGAGCATCCCCAGAAAAGATCAAGGCAAATAGCTCTTATCGTATGTATAGAAATACAAATAAGAGAGACTACAAAGAGTACATAAATGTAATACTCAAGGATAATAAATATTTATCTGCACATCAACATCCTTGATACAAGTTGCTTTAATGAAGGTCCATATACATAAAATCAGAAAACGCCTTCACAGATTATTTGAGAGACATCTCCCCTTTGAAACATCTCCCGACTAAGGATGGTTCAAATGGGAATATAACATTGGTTATTATTCCCCCCCACAATGTAAAACCCGACTCTTATATCATTGAACAATTCTCATGTCTTCTTGTGAAATGACTTGATTGCTCCAATAGAGGTGACACTCTATAATTAATGCTTTCTTTCTAGAAAGAGACACCCTTCTTTGAATGCGTGCTTCTTTGTTAATGCTTGACCACAATCATAACAAATTAATATATCTCTTTAATGAAAGCCGCTACAAGGTCTAACTAATCATTATGGAAATCACTGTGTATACTTTGCAAATTCATTGTCCTCAACCTCTTACTAAACACTTCAAGCACTCCTTTGGCTTCTTAACACTCTGCTACAATTCACTTGACCTTATTCTTCGCACTTGGTGTGGACAAAACTCTACAACACAAATTCACATAGACCCGTACACAGTCGGTCATAACTTTTGAACCCGACACTTTCTCTCCAATCGCTCTGGTGAGATTCCTTGCAATTTGTTTATACCAACATATCCAAAATTCAGCAAATCCAATGGTGTATTTGTGAGATATGGTCCTCATACTGAGACTGTATTTTCTGAGACAGTCACACATTCACCATCAGCAAACTACTCTCTTACATTTGCAGTTTGGCTCTAATACCATGTTAAGTTTTAGGATAGTTGCAAATGTAACAGCACTCTATAATTAATGTGTTTCCAATGCAGCAATCTCTCTTTCAATTATATTGAGAATGAGGCAAGGAGAGAGATGCCCCTTCATGGGATATGTCTATTCATTATTATGTGATTAATATAATGACAATTGATTATGTAACTACATAAATATATATATGTATATATACACACATAATATCTTTGAATCGTTAATATATTAATTTCTCCTAATAGTATTTTAGATATATATATCTATATATATTATATCTCACATAATAAAATATATATGTATATATATTCAATAATCTCATAGGATTTATCCGACAGAAGCTACAAAACATCAACATTAGGGAACCAAAACGGAAAGGGTATCCATTGTCTTTTATCATAGCAGTGTTATCTAACAACTGCGCTCTCAACAATTCACATAAATCAAAGTGTTTTCCTTCTTCCACCATTTGATGTGCTATAAGTACAGTTATAGCTGAAGTTGCACCTTCTCTATTTCTGAAATAAATCTTGTAAGTAATGTCATAAGAAACATACCTTATTACTGGATCAACAATAGTATGGATTTGCAATGCTCTCTTATCCCCCGTGACGTCGGTTAGGGCATTAACCTCTTTGTTCTCAACAAACTTTACTGGAACAGGTCAACCACCACAAAGACTTGTAATAGCTAATATAACTTCCTTTGTAATCTAATAGGGTTTGTTCAACATCATGCAATCACCTTGGATACGACTCAAAACGAACTTAATAGTCTTCATCATAAAACCACGGAAACTCATTCCAAATATCCAAACCTACATGCCCTAAATTTATGACTTTTTGAGATTATTCAGTCATGAAACCATTTTCACGTAACTTGATCTACATGTGATTAAATTCATCCAATTGTACCTTAACTAGACACCAAAATAGATGTAAACATGAACAATACACAATGAACACCAGATTTTACGTGAAAACCCAAGATGGGAAAAACTACAAAGAATGCTAATCTCAAGTATAAAACACCAGTTAAGGTGATTTTCACAAAAGGTAGCTCACTGCCAGAATGCTCGCTGCATGTGGGCTCACTGCCCAGAAAGGCTCACCTTCGTTACTACAACAAAGACTTTACAACCGGATGGCTCACTGCCAAGAGTAACAAAATATGAACTAAGAAGATTGCATCTACATATGCATGAATTCAATACCTGTTAGGCTCAGATCTCGCCACAAATTGTTTGCAGAAAATAGGGTTAGGAATCTCTGCAACTTACTCACAACTTGCCAATGCCAAACAACCTGTATCAAAACTTCTTGCACTTATATCTACCTTTATATTTGTTCGCACATAAACACACTTTTTCCATCACTCACAAACAAATAAATATACCACCAGTATATACACCAAGTTGGCCTCAAAACACTTTGTCCAAGAAAAAGATTGTCAATACGTTTCCTTCCAACAGTCAGCAAGTCGACCTCAAAACATTGTCCAAGAAAAAGTTTATCAATACATTTACTTCCAACAGTCAGGATCACACACTACAATCACCAGACCACGCTACAAGTACCAGACCAAACAAAGCAACCAAGATCACTGGCTCAAATGACGAACACACAGAAGAAACTACGTTCTCCAATGGCTGAAACTACCAAACCCTTCTCAGAGCTCAAGAGGAAACAAATTTTAATTCTTCGAAATGAAAATTGATGCCTTCTCAACTCACGCCAAGCCTTTTTATTTCCTCCAAGTCCAAAATCGCACCAGAAAAGCAAGCTTGCGATTTCTCCATATAATTCACTTTTAATGTAATAAACATAAAAAGTGACATTTAATTAATTAATTTGGACTTAGGAAACATGCCCATAAATTAATAAATAATCTTGGCCCCCTTTTATGAAGCCTAAACCCATCACTTAAGTAATTTAATATAAAGTTATATTATAACGTAATATTAAATCGTTATTCCTTCATTAAACACTTAGCCATTGAAAATGCAATAAATCCCTTGATATTGTGAATCTAGCTAAACCGTCTGAAACCGGAGTTGGTGAGATAATACTCCATGTGACCAAAATGCATTTCCAAAAATAATCGGGGTCCATCTCTATGGCTCAAAAATAAACCCAAATATAGAAACCTTTGCTAAAAATAGCAAAATGCATATAACTGAGCCAAAAACAATCTCTTAAGCCAACTGAAAACACTGAGCTCTGCCAATACTGAACCATCAGAAAGCCAAACCTTCATTGTGCCTGAAAAGACCCCCTATCCATGCCTACTAGCCTACGAGGGTCCACTGATAGGCTAATCACTGACTAGCATGATGTCGCTAGCTAGAAGGGGACACCACAATTTCTCAGATGTTCACTTTGTATCAGCTGAGTGATGCTTTCTTTAAGATGGTTTGCTTTCTACTGTCTTTCTCTATACATAAAATTCTTTTATTTATCAATAAAAGCCATAAAAGCTTATTAGTGAAGGAGAAGCCCATAAATAGCATTTAGAGGGATTCAAAGAGTCATCTAGAGGAATTCCAAGCATCATCTAAGGAAATTACAGGAGACGTCAAGAGGAATTCCCAGGATATCCTAGAGGGATACCATGGAGTAACTCAAAGAAGACTCAGAAGATCTATAACGGTTGTAAATACTCACAATCTATATCATAGTCAGAAATTGCCCCTATATACTTGATTGATCTGGGTCAAAGAACATACTAAAATTGTTGTTATAAAAAGAACATAATAAAAATCTCAATATAAAATTGTAAACTTGATGTTTTCCAGCAACTAATAAGTCCAAACAATGCCCAGTCATTCGCAGTAAATGCCACCAAATCCATGGACATGATAACTTTTGGTCCATTATAGTTGTCTTCCATGATAAGAGATTGATGTTTAGTGTCATTGCCCTTTAAATGAATTTTTCCCTCGTGTTATTTAATTTTAATAAAATAGTACTATTACTCTGATTTTTCATTAACATTAAAATGGCTAAGTTGTTCAGATAGCACTATTACTCAATGATTGATTACTGAGAAAAATATATGAAACAAAACTTAAATTTAGAGAAATGCGAAAATGAAAACAAAAGCTAATGATTTGACTGGAAAGTTATGTATAATTTTGGCATGCATTTTGTTAGTCAAAAACATCGAAACCATGTTTATAAAAAAGTATTTGCAAGTCTTGCCTGATCAAAATTTGAGAAGAATGGCAATAATTCCGGATAGTTTTGAGAAGAGGGCCAAGCTTGTCCCACAAGACCCCACCAACTGCAAGCAAAAACAATTTTAATAGCTTATTGCTGAGAAAAAATGGATTTTAATGTCATGGTATTTAGAAAATAAATTTCAACATGAAATCCTTATTTAGAAATTGTAGTAGCTTATTGCTGAGAAAAAATGGATTTCTACTTGCAATACCGAACACCATGCAATCTTCCATCATAACAGATATTGAGCTTGCATATTTCTATAAAGTTTGTAAGGCATGTAAAAGAAAATTTAAAAAAAATTCTAGTCAAAAGATGCAGTCCTCCCATGTACACAGTTTCGTTGCTTGAATTATTTTTTTCACATTGCCAAAAAATGGCAATGTGTTGTAGACCAATTACCACACAATTTGAATGATTCAATTGATGATTACAACAGAGAAACGGCATTTTCTTGATTAGATTCAAAGGTGCAAATGAGGCTTATATATTCCAGTCTTAGGAGGCAAAATTTCATTACGCATATAAAGCATCAATTTTTGAGCAGTAGCATATCACTTCAATAGCCAGTAATCAACAAATAAGATAATGTTTCCCTTAATATATTGAATTGTATATATATGCTACAGCCTATTTGAGTGGATTTAGCAATAACTATACTCCTAGAAGATTTGTTATATCTGTCCATGAAGGTAGAAAACGCTAGATCTCTCTAAGAAGTAAAGATATATTCAGCAGAGATATATCTCATAGGAATAAGAACTACATTAATAATTTCTTAAATCACTAAACTAGTAAAATACAAGATGAAACATACTCTATTGGGCTAGGGAGAAAAAAGAAAGAGAGAAATTATATTAATTGTTGGCTAAAAGTTTTGTAAGTCACTGTGACCACAACTTGCAAAACTGTAACTTTAGGCAACACAGGTGAGATTACTCTCTCCTCTCAATAATAGGGGAGTCTCCCTTCTTACTGTAGGTGGCTCCTACAAGGACTTAACAGGAAATTAAAAAAAGGGTGGTTCTCTTAATCTATTCCTCCTTTTTTAGGAATGATTTTACAATCAACATACGAACAACACTAAAACTTAACAAAAAGTACTTGTTGCTACGATAATATCGATGGCTTGTGAGTTTATGTAAGAACAACACATAACACACCAATCTACTTTATATGGGTGGAACAGATGCAGAAACCCAAAGTCTTCTTAACTTATCCCGAGTGAACGTGTAATAACTTGAATAAACGGTAAGGCACAAAGTCTCTTACCGAAGGCTAACTAAATTATATGAAAGTACTTAACACTGATGCACAAAGTCTTTCAGCCTTAAGTAATTGAAGCCACTATCAACTATATCAATTTGCCCTTCTCCAGCACAAAATCTCCAAAAACTCAAATTGAATGCTCAAAATATTATGAAAGATAAACCACTTGATGAATCAAAGATAGATTAACTCATGCAACATAAGAATACACAAATCAATCTCAAGCCTCACAACACAAAGTTTGGGAAAACTTGCTCTTTTATTCACTATAGAAATTTTGTATAATGAAACACACAGTTTTCACTTCACAAACAATTTTTGCATAGCCTTCTTGCATAAAACAAAAGATCCTATTTACAATGAAGCCACTCCTTTAAATAGGCAAGGAGTGGGAGCAAAAGATGGAGAAAGAAAGGGAAACCCCTAACAACTTTGACTATTTCCTTAACTAACTGTTACTTATTCAAACTGCAAGTCCTAATTAACTTGAACTGCAATTGGATTACATGCAATCACATTACAGGTGAAAGTCCCCCTGTAATTACAACTTATTTTCCAACTACATGTAATCTGTCAATAAAACAACACAAATCTAGAAAGCATAGAAAAATGATTAAGTGTTTGTGACACTTAAGGGTCATCTTCAGAGGGCATTAACGAAGGCCTCAAACTTAATAATGGACTCATGTATAGCTCTGGGGTCTAGGCCACCCGTGTGTCATGCAATGACAGCCATCTTTAGGACTGTACTTGCACTCCTGGAAACTGCCTTGCTACACCCTTCAATGCACTCCCGAAGATGATCTAATGAAACTTTGTAGCTTGTCAATTTACTCATGGACCTGAGACCATAGTCATCTGCTCCAAGCTCTAGGCGAATCACTTTTGCGAGCTCTGATATGGCAATATCCTCTTAAATCAGTTCATTGTTCTCAACTACTATCTGGCATGACAGCTCTCCAAAACCATCACAGATCATGTGCTCTTGTTCCTTGCATGTGCTCATAGTTGCCTGCACATCTGTCACCAATCCTGCAATGACCTGCCCTTTGATGACCATCAACTCTAGGTACTTTGAATACATCTCCTGAGAGGAAATGACTCTGTATTCACATAATGCATCTAAGTCAACATCTTGCATCCTTCTCCAAATGCTCAAGTCCTCCAAAAGTTTCAAGTCTTGGTTGAATGATGTGAGATCTTTATCTATCTTGGTGGCAATCTCCCTGGCATGCCTTAACAACCTGAATGCATCTGGTTACATGCATTCTCTGTGATTCCATCTGGCAACCCCAGTCGTCTACTACCTTGGCTTTATGCCCAACCTTCTTTGTATATCGAATTGACTCTTCTAGAAGAGAAGAAGCAATGGGATCAACTTGCTGTGAAGAATTAGTCATCTTCTGAATTGTCTCCAGAAAGAGAGCATTTTCCTCCTTGAGTTGATTCTTCTTTAGCCACAATTGATCATTCTTCTTGGAAAGCAATGCTATTGCATCTTGCACATCCTATTGGCAACCAACCTGCGTCTGCTTACCAGGTTCCACTTTTGTGAACCTGTAGTTAGAAACCTGAAGTTCGTCCTGTGATTTATCTACCAAAGGCTCAGGAATTTCAGCATACTTAACTTTATTCTGAGCAACTATGACTTTTGAAACTGTTTTCTCTCTCTTGCTCTTTAGAGGTTTTTCCTTGTTAAGTTGCTTGAAGTCAAATTCCTTTGCAGGAGCTTCATGCTTCTCTCTTCCGAGTGATTGAGCTGAGCCACGGAGGTAGTGTAAAAGAATCATCCTGAGAAGTGGTAGCCATGGTAGACACTGATCCTGATTGTACAACCGTTGTGACTACGGATGATGTTTCAGTCTGAATAGCCACGGGTGTCTGATTGCTTCGTGAAGCCTCAGCCATGAAATGATCAAACTGTTCAACTAAGGTATCAAGGAGAGTCATAAATACATTTGATAGGTTGGAGAAAGAAGAATATGCATCAAACACATTCTCCAAACTATCAAAATGCTATTTTGGGATGAATGGAGCAGTTGAGGAAATAAGCTGAGAACTTGCTGGAGATGATAGAAATGATCTTGTCGATTCCTAGAAAATACAGTCAAGTCATCTAAATAAACAACAATGAACTTATCCATAATTTCTCGGAAAGCAAGGTTCATCACTCGCTGAAATGTTGCACCCGCATTGATGAGACCAAACGACATCATGCGATATGCAAAGGTACCCCATGGCATTGTGAATGCAGTCTTGTGTTGATCATCTTCACTGACTTCAATTTTATTGTAGCCAGAAAATCCACCAAGCATGGACAGCATTTTGGAACCCGTTATTGTCTACAAAACTTGGTCCATTACCGGTAATGGGAAATTGTCCTTTAATGACAATTGATTGAGATTCTTGAAATCCACACAAATGCGAATTTCTCCATTCTTTTTACGCACTGGTACTATATTTGCTATCCATGTTCAATGGTGAATAGGAAAGATAGTCTGTGCATCCAGCATCTTTTGGATTTCAGAGAGTATTGTTCCTAAAATCTTGGGATTATATTGCCTCTTCTTCTGTTGGAATGGAACAGCACCAAGCTTGAGAGGAATTACATGTACATTTTTAGGACGAAAGGCTTTGAGATCATCATATGAATACGCCAAGACATCAATATATCGACGTAATAAAGAAATAAACCTCTCCCTTTCTTCCGGAGTGCAACAGTTTCCAATGTTTACCATTTTTGGATCAGCCTCTGATCTGAGATTGTATTTCTCATACTCCATGGTAGAACTACTCACTGATTGTTGTTGTTCCTTGACATACCTATCATGTTTGTCAAAAAGCTTCTCAAGAGAGTCTCGACCTTTAGGAATTTTATTTCCCTTCAATTGAATGAATTCTTCACCAGTTTCTGAATCAAGATCCGGAACTGATTCTCTGGATGATGACTCGCTGCCCTCAAAGTAGAGCTCATCAAAATTATCCTTTGTTTCAAGGAAATTGATAATTTGCTTATCATCGTTGAAAACTTGCCAATGATCTGAGTTGTCTGGAACACTAGGACGAAAAACCAACTCAATCCGATATAGGTGATCAACAAAATCTTTGTGAGGAATCAACAAAGTAGTTGATGCAGCAAGAGAATCAGCTCTATCATTATACTCTCTTGGAACCACAGAAATGTTGAAAGCATCAAATGGCTTGATGCAATCCCACACCAAATTGCGGTAATGTTTCAACCTTTCATTTCTTGTCTGGTACTTGTTACGAACTTGACAAACCACTAATTCAGCATCACCTTGGGCATGCAAATTTCTAATTCCCTTATTGTGCGCCATTTCAATACCCAACAACAGAACCTCATATTCAGTTGTGTTGTTTGTATTGTTGAACTGCAATTTGAAGGAAAGGGGGGAAAATTCAACTTTTGGAGATATCAAGACTATCCCTGCACCGAAACCCAAAGACGCACAGGTACCGTCAAATTCCAACATCCAAACATCATTGGAACAACTGGTACTTGGTTCTATAGAACTTTGAGTAGGACTCACAACTTTTTCAACCATTGTGGAAGACTCTTCTTCAACCATGGTGAAAGATCCATCTAAACTAAGGTTCCTCTCTTGATCTTCGCTTGCATCTACAAATCTATCAGTATCGGAGAGATAGGAAGAACCTTCTGATCCATCAGTCCAATCTTGTGCAAATTCTGAAATTTCATTAGCATGAAAGTAGTAGTTTCCCATTCCCGCTGACTCAAACAAAATTTGAGCATGAGGGTCATCAGATTTGACAATTGTGTACTTGGTCTCTCTCAGGAAGTAGTTTCTACATAACACCCTTGACAGGTATTGTTGTCCCTAATTTTGCATTCCCCAAAATTGGGGCAACCCTACGCAATTCTCAATGATTGCTAGGAGTTTTTCTCTAAGAGTATCGATGTTTTGTAAAGATAACTATTTGGCAGGATCAGTTATCCCTTGATCCTTTTTCGTTTTACTTTTTACAAAGTATCCAGTCTTTTGTTTCTCTTTTCGCTTTGTTTTGCGTCTTGTTTTTGTTTCCGGTTTAGTTGTCACCTTTGTGCTCCAGTTGATCTTCCGACAGTTTTTCACGTCCTTCCAAGGTCAGTAAGAAATGGTCTTTTTCTGGTCAAGCGCATAAAGTGTAAGCTTATTTTGTATGAGTGATAGATTTTAAACTCTATTCTAAGATTTTGCGTCATTCTGCAAAGTTTTGCTTAGAAATTTTAATGATAGAGAGATCTTGAATCACATCCGCATTTCAAATCATTAAAATTTTAAAGACAGAGATATTTTAAGTTCTTTTTGCGTTTAAAATAGATTTTTAAAATGATAATTGCATGATATGCATATATTGTTAGAGAAATTTATTTTTGACGAAGATAAAGATAAGATTTATTAATAAGACATCGTTTTATTTATAAATCTTATAATTCATTACGAATTACCATTTAACGACGTCTTTCTTTTAAAAGAAAACAATGTTTTATTATTATTTTCAAATAATAATAATAATAATATCAATTATTAATGTTTATTTTAAAATAATAACTAATTATAATACATATTGTAAAACAAATGTTATTATAATTAGTTTTATCCTAATATTAACACATTGTTTTTAAATATAAAAAAAACGTCCTAAAGCCATATGCTATCGTTTCATTAAAATTTTTATTTTAAATTACGAAAGCATATCGTTTTTCCTAAATAAAAGGTTCGATATTTAATGGAAGTATATCATATCTTTTATTTAAAATATCAAACCAAGGCGTAACATAATACATGTTTTAATTAAGACTCACGTCTTGTATGAGTTATCGGGCGTATGTCTTTGTTTAAATGCATAAGTTAAAGTCTTTTATAAACCCACGTTTTCTCTTGCAAATAGACTCCCATGACATGGCATCGATTTTCCTTGAAATAGCATATGTTATAAGCAAAGAAAATGATGCGGTTTTTATTCATTAAAGCCTCGGTTTTCATTACATAACATGGCGTTGAATTTTCATGTATTTACATATCGTTTGGCATATAAACCAAACCCGTGTGTCATTGAAAGCCCGCAGAAATGATTGTTTATACAATAATACGTGCGTTTGAATACATGTTGTTTGCATATGTTATTTCATTATTAAAAGCCGTGGATAACTTAAAGTTATCGGGTGTTGCGCTATGCATATGCGTTTTTCTTCAAAGTTCACGGTAAAAACGAAATGAATGCATGGCGTTTTTTTCCTTTGAAGAAGCATGAACGTTTTCACTGAGTGTTAATTCTCCTCCACAGTATGCTGCGCTAACTTTTCAAGGAGGAGCTGGAGTTAATAAATTCGAACTTGCATCCATGATAATTGGCATTTTTCATGGGGAGGACTGTCTGTGTCTTCATTAAAACTTCAGACTTCTTCTTTTCCAAGAAAGTAGCCATTAAATCTGCAGTTGAACAAGTTTCATCTTGATCTTCATGAACAGATTTTCCTCTTCAATTGCAATTTTGAATTTCATCATTTAATGAAGTCTTGATTCTTTCAAAGAATGAGGAAAGAATGTCATGTTCATAGGCCACGTTTTTTAAGAGTTCTTCCTCTTTTCTTGCTATTTGCATGCAAATCTTGATGCATGATGAACACTTGTCCTTCCCCAAACCAAGACCAATGATATTGGCTTTGATTTTGACAAGAATTTGTCGATTTTGGAGTCTATATAACTCTGCAAATTTCTTCTAAACAGCAATTTTGAATTTCATTTCTTTTTCCCAAGTTTTGCTTTGAAGAGGAATTTGGTTTTTCCCTTTGCATCCAAGGAAGGTAAATTGGTCATTTTCTTTTCTTGTTTGCTTTCTTTATGTTTTGTTTGTATATGCT
>MU225272.1:2689591-2764818 GCA_018584345.1 Thuja plicata | reverse complement strand
AAGCCACCTGCGGTAAGAAGGGAGCCTCCCCTATTGCTGAGAGGAGAGAGTAATCTCACATACTGCTACCTAAAACACACATTTTGCAAGTTGTAGTCTTAGTGACTTGCAAAATATTTAGCCAACAGGTATCCTTGCCTCGGACATTTCCATGTTGATTTTGCCCCCTACATCTTTACAGAAGTTACGCCCAAGTAACATTCCATAAGAAGCAGGAACGTCTGCGACCAAGACGGTCATCTTAATCTTCTTTTCTGGGAAGGAAGCGAATGCAAATTGTGCATCCTTAATTTTCCCTCTTAGAGGCACTTGCTTATTTTTCATGGAATAGCAACTTCCGAAAGTCTTTGTCAAGGTAAGACCCAATGCATCCGCTACTTTAACCGGCATGACGTTATCAGAGGCTCTAGAATCAATAACACAATTGCTAAGCTAGAAACCATTTATCAACAAGGAAATATAAAAAGGCTCTATTTTTCCAGAAACGGATATCGGGATAGTAACTAGGTTATTGGGTAAATTCTTAGGCTCCGAAACATTATTGAGAGCTTGTGTGGGTTGGGAATCTTTGACAAACTTAGTAAGCCTTTCCAACTGATCTTGATACACTTGAAGGTATTCGACCTCAGACATCTGAACTTTGGTCTTTTTAGCATGATCTATGATATCAAAAGCTTGAAAAGAACTTGCTAAGGAAGTAGGAAAATTTTCAGCCTAAGGCTTTGGATTTGGCGTACTGGGTTTGGGTACATTAAAAGAAACAGGAGTAGGCATACTTACTTGGTTATTAGTTGCATCCTTAGGAAGGGTTGGCAGTGGAGTTCCTCGTTTTGCAATAGTGATTGGTGTTTGTACTTTATCAACACCGTTTGCCTTTGCAGCCTCCTCTCTTTGATGAGCTAATTGCGTTTGAGAACGCATCATAACCGCGTATGCGTGACCAAAATCATCCTCAGGTTCTCTATCATCATAGTGTACGTACCCGATGCTAGAGTCGCCAGCTACTTCATTGTTTTCATTATCTAGAGCAGCATTCTCCTCCTCTTGATAATCTTCTGGTATAAAACCAGTTTGATCATTCTCATAGTACCCTGTGGCTGATCTGCCTAGCAAAGCTTCAAGTGCAAGTCTCTCCGAAGGAGGGGGAAGCTTTGCTTGATTCTTAGCTGCGTAGTTGTGAGCAGCATTTGGAAATGTCCTCCGCGGGACATCCTTATATGGGGCAGCAAAAGATCCCTGAGAAATTTTATTTTTAAGAGCAAGTAATTCATTGGTTAGCTTCTAAACCATAGGGTTAGTACTACCTAAAACTGAACCATCATTGTAAGAATTCCCGTTAAAAGAATTCCCTTTTGACCGGTCCTTGTGAATCTTACCAGCCATGATAAGATCATCCTCAATCTCTGTTGCCAAGGTTTGAGCATTCACCAGATTCGTAGGAATAGCTCTCCTTAATAGGAAACTAACCTCTGGAAGTTGTGTATTAATGAAGAAACATTTCAGGTTTTCAGCGGTAGGCTGTGAAGATGTTGGAATCCGGTTTGCCAGTTTGTTGAATTTGGCAATGAATTCACGCATGCCTTCATGTGCTTCCTTCTTCATCTGAGTAAGTTGAGCAAGCAGAGCATGCTCATCCTCAACGGGCTAGAAGCGTGCTTCAAACTTAGTCTTCAATGTATCCCAATCAGTAATGGCTCCAATAGCAAGATTATAGAGCCCATCTGCAGCAATGCCTTGTAAAGTCTCTATGAAGAGCCTTACAGAAACATCTTGATGTTCAACGCCAAGCACACCACACACAATGTAAAATGCCTTGATATGCTCGTCAGGATGTTGCTTTCCATCACCGTAAAACTTAGGAAAGTTCTTACAGGAACCTTGTGGAAGAGGGTGAAGCGGAGGAGTTAGATCCAAAGGACCAAAAGAAGTTCCCCATAGACCCACAGCAGCCATTGTTGGAAAAACTGGAATGGATGAAATCAACGGCTTGAAAAAGAAAGGTGATACTTCACTCGGCAGAGGATCCTTCTTCTTCAATGGTGGATAACTAGTAGTTCGCGCAAGTGGAGATGACAGAGCTAGAAGAGCAAGCCTAGCTTCTTGGGCCCAACCTGGTAAGAACTTTGAGGATTCGCCCTTCCTCCGTTGTTAATAATGCTTGAATCCTTCCAATGTGGATCAACTGGATCGAACTGGAAGTAATCCTTTAACTCGGGATGAAACTTTGTTTAGTTCTCTCCTTTAGAACAAACGTTTTAGTCTTTTTCTCTTTTTTTCAGAACAAGACTTCAACTGACAAGTCAGTAGAATTTTGAGAAAATTTCAAAGAAGCAAAGTGTCTAAGAAGGAACAAAGCCCTCTGTTGCTTCTCCGGGACGAGAAAATGAATAAGAAGCTCAAAGACTTCTTAATTAATCTTCTTATCAATCTTTTAAAAACTAGAAATAGTTACAATGTATTAATCACAACTGCTCAAAGTCAGTTTTTAAGAAACACTTATGCGTTCAATCCCCACCAAAGTCGCCAAAACTGTTGGCTAAATATTTTGTAAGTAGCCGTAAGCACACTACTTCCAAAATGAACTATTTGGGCACAGTACGTGAGAATTAATCTCTCCTCTCAACTTAGGGGAGGCACCCTTCTTATTGCTAATAACTCAACTATAATCTAACTTGAAACTTAGATACTAGTTGAAACAGTAATACCAATAAACTTAGAATTAACCGAAAGATTAATTGGTAAGTGTACTAGTTTATAATAGACTACGAAATATATATATATAAGCTCACAGACTTACATATTATCTCAAGATAATTTCAAACTACAAGATTTCAATAGAATAAGCACAAAGACTTAAAGCATATGAACCTTCTACTCTATCTCTAATAAAATTATGAATTACAGCTAAAAGACTATGTATTCACTGTAACTGACTCGAATTGACAATTATAGAGAAAAGTCTATACAAAATCAAGTTCAAGATCCCCCTTATAGCAACACAAATAATAAACCCGCAAGCTCCCTCAACTCAAAGATTGAAAAACACCTGCTTTTTATTCACTCAAAGTTAACTTGCACAAATGAAAGCAAAGTTTGTACTTGCACAATCTCACCAGAGTTTTCTTGCTATGCATAAGGATTAAAAATTACAATGAGCACCCTCCTTTATTTATAGGTGAAGGGCCGAGAGCGAAAAGTGGGAGAAACCCAACTAATCAAGACTTATTCAACAACTAACTACCTACAATTGACTTATTCAACATTACAGTCCTATGTAATGTGATTACATGTAATGAGTTATGTAATTGTAAATTTTTGCTTTGCATGTTTGACTACATATGCAATTAGAATTTTATGCTTTACATGGAACTTGTCAAAACTATATTACAGAATGCATGATGAAAAATAAACTAAGTGTCTGACAAGACACGACCCCTAATACATCAACCTCTATCAAAGAGGTTTTTCTGCCACCAGATTGCCAAATGCTGGAAATCTTCAAATTTGTGAGTGGGTGGGAACATCTGCAGAAAATAACACTTTGACTTCTGCACTTGGTGGCATCAGTGGTCTTCATTTTCACCCATGACTGGAAAGAAGTTCATGATCCCTCTTATTGATCCGTGGAATCAAGCTTGAAACTTGAATTTCATCTTTCATCCGTGCCTGATGGTTGCTTCTTCTGACTTTTGATGAACACCTGTAGCATTTGTTTTGAAACTTGGTAGATCATTGTGCAAACTGGGCTTCAAACAAGGTTGAAGTGAAAGAGTTGTTTTTTGTGAGACATGAATCCAATTCGGAGGTTTTAGAGTGCACTGCAAATGAAGGTGCAAGTGTAGTTCAAACATGAAACAACTTATGCAGTTGAGGAAAAAAGTTCCTACCACAAGAGAAAAGTAAAGGACTTCTTAAGTGGAATAGGAGGTTTTGGGTGCAACTGCATATTTGACTGCACGGGTAGTATACATGTAGTTCATTGTGCAGTCGGGTCAAAACGTTCCGACTACACTTGGAATTGCTTTCTTCAAAAAGGGTATTGTAGGAGGTTTTTGATGCGACTGCGCATTCAACTACACGCAACAAAATATCTAGTTGGGGTAAAAAGTTGTGATTTCGGAAAGGACAGCAGTGGAAGTTTTGGATGCGACTGCATGTTTCATTACATGTAATTGAACATGTAGTTGGTGTAAAAAGTTCCGATTTTGGAAAGGAGAGTAATAGAAGTTTTGGGTGAGACTGCATCTTCCATAGCATGTAACTGAATATGCAGCTGGTATGAAAACCTCCGAACTGGGTATGGAAAAGTAGGGAACTTTTTGAGACAATTACATTTTTTATTACATGTAGCAGTACATGTAATGGGTATGAAAACTTCCGAATTCGGAAATAAGGGAGGAATAACATTGGAGGTTTTGGGTAAGATTGCATCTTCCATCACATGCAGAGCAACATGTAGTTGCAAATGCAGAGGACCTAAAAACTTCCGAATTCTTCCAAGAAAAAGTGACGACTTACAAATGGAACTTTCTGTGGGTATTGCATATTGAATTTCATGAATGACTACATGTAAGGAGAGTTTTGCAATCACCATTTTTGGAACAACTAGGACTTGGAAATGGAGCTTTTTGGAAGCATTGCACTTTCAACTACACATGTAAACACATCTTTTAAACATGCTACAATCCTTACTCCATAATTTTTTGCTCAAAATGGGTATGACAACTGATGATATAAGGCATATGTCTGCAAGCTTTCCCTTATTTCTCATCTCATGGAAGTAAAGGGAATTTCAGATTGCTGAAAGTACAAATATGCCTGCATCAAAATATGCTTATGATCACAACTATGACAGCTTATAATGCACATGGGAAATTCTGAATTTTTTCAAGGTAGATGCATGTTTTGGCAAACTATTGCTGCAAATGAAGGAAAAGTTATGATTTTGAAAACATAGAAAGGCCATGGCTACATGTAGAATTAGGATGCCTATGAGCACTAGGCTTTTGCAAATGGAGATACAAATTCTTGAAAGGTATTTGAACAACATCTTCTATACAACATTGCATTATATATCAGATGTTTAGAAACTTCTTGGGAAAGCTCCTATTTGTATTTCTCATTGTAGGAAATAGTGGCTTTTATTATGTTTCTTTTGCATATTTGGACTGAGCATGTCATTCTAAGTAATTCTGGAAAGTTTTAATTAAATCCTCTTGAAAATGAGGACATCCATTAATCCTTTGGAAGGAATTCTCCAAGCAAAACACCAATAACAAAGACATCAAAAAGAGAAACAAAAAAAACCCCAGCCATTATTTTCTGAAATTATAAAACAAGAATCTGGAAGTTTCAGCACGTTTTTGGCAAAAACATCATTTCAAAAGCCTAAATAGAGCTGAAATAATCAGAAAATTGTATACATGATCCATCAAAGAGCAAACACGACCTACTTACTGGTAAAAATGTCCATTATAGACCCCAAGAAAATCACTTTTTATGCAAAAACGACCCACTTTATGGAGAAAAACGTCTGAGATTTTGCAAATACATCCACGTTTTTAATAAAAATGACTGAGAGAACCCAAAACGAAATCCACTGGAAAAATGACTGCTGGAATCGACTGGAAAGCCACGTTTTTAATAAAAATGGCCAGCAAAAAGCATAAACGACTGTGATTTTCATGCACAACGCTCATAAATATGTAAAAATGATTACCTAAAGCCACGTTTTCATTAAAAACGGCCAATATACTGCAAAATGGAGAAACATACCTGCTGAAAAATGCTGGATAAAACCAAAGGGAAGCACAAACAAAAACAAAAATGGATCTGGAAAAGTCAAAACGTGGGCTGATATAAATGATCTTCGAAAAATCCTAAGTCAAAAGCAAACGAACTACTCCATCCATGAATGTCGACTGCTTGTTAACTGAAGATTTTCAAGATTCGATGGCTCTTCACTAGAAATTCGGTGCTCCCACTTCATCGTATGGAAGGAAGGAAATTGCAACGTTTTCAAAAAGGCCCGACTCTATGAGATTATCGGGAGTCTTTTCGCATTGGAGGATAATATTTTATGTAATGAAACAACGTAATTGGTATTTTAAATGTTCGACATACATTTTGGGAGTTTTTTCCTTATAGTGCAAACACTACAATATGTAATGGTAGATAAAAGTCTCGCGTCGGGAGTTTACCTTCTATGCATTCACATATAATGTGACGGGAATTGTTTTAAAAACTCATGTTACAAAATATGCAATGACTTCTTAAAGGTCTGCTTAGTAGGTAAATTGGGAGTTAAAATTATTTATATTATAATTACACATAAAATATAACAATGCAATTTAATATAAACAAAAGGAACTTAAGATTTTAATAATATATTGTTAATATACTATCCAAAACTTAATCTTAACAAAAGAAATAAAAACAAAAATAAAAATAAAACAACTAAAACTTTAAATAAATAAACAAATTTATTTATTTACTTAGGAAAAACTTAGAGTTTTAAAAAGAACCATATTAAATTTAATCGGAAATATTAAATTTTAATATAGTTGTCGTTTAATTTTATAAAAAACAAAAATTACGCCAACACTCCCTAAGATGAAATGTTGAGATTTACAGCATATATGTTGGTTCACAATAATCTGTTTGAAGTACATAATTTTTGAGTGCCTTAAAATTTGTTGCACAGAATTCTGGAGAAAAAGCATGATTTGCAGAGGATTGTGGAATCAATTCAGATCTCTTTAAGAAACCCCAAGCATTCCCAAAACAGTTCACCTAACAAGCACAAGGTGTATTAAATGTGAAAATATTAGGGCAAATTAAGGGTACTTATGCTTCATTTGCACAATTTAATCTCATACGAAGACAAGTGATTGCAATCCAGAGCTGGGAAGTGAAGAAGGCATTAAAAGATCATGTGCATTTGGAAGATTTGTGCTAAGAGTGAAACCCTAGCAATAGGACACAGAGGTATTCATCAAATTATTTCAAAACCCTAGTGTTTATAAGGTGTAATGGCTGAAATATCCCAAACACACAAGAGCAATAGAAACATACAAATGCACAAGATGTTTGAACAGTAAATGCCCACAATTGAGTTTATTTAGATCTGAAACTAATTACAATAGCTTGACAAAAACAAATGTGCACCTTGGCCTACAAACAATATTCTGCGTTGGAAAGCGTGGAACGAAAGACAGAGTTGGATTGAAGGGAGCTCAGATTGGATTCAGAATTCCAAAATGTGTTTATGGTGCCTTGGTGACGTATATGGAGCTGCTGCAATGTATGTTCAAGCTTGATCTCTAGCTGTTTGGTTGAATGTATTTCTTTGATTCTGATTCAGCGATTGCCCAACCTCATTCTCAATGTGTAGCTTGATCCAATATGTTTCAGTCTATGAGTTTTCGATTTCAATTCTGAATTTGATACAACACTGAATCTTACTGTTTGGAAACAACTGTCTCCACAAGGAGACTTCACAAAATTGGTCTGAATAAGCAGACTAGGGAAGTTGTTAACCCCCGAAACTGTGAACACGATTCAAACTCCAATCATGGGTTTACACAAGAAGTCAAGATATAGATAATGCTCAGGCTCCTCTAGAAGCCTTATTTATAGAAACATTTCATTCTTGTTCCCTCCCAATTTTGAAATACAAGTTAGCCAAAGGAGAGGGGGAAGAAATTAAATAAAATGACCCCATCGTGAGTATTTCTAAGTCATCAGGCTCTTAAATGAAATTTCACTAATTCCCTTGCATTTAGCTTAATAGCCCACAAGAATCCAAAATGGGCTATCAAGAAAATTCTTGTAGGTCTATGTTAAGTAGAGGGGGACATGGCAGTCTCCTCTTCCTGTAATTGCTTGCCCACAAGCAATTTCAAATTAGGATGCTCTAATATTTGCTCATTCTCCCATGTAGCATCTTCAATTGGTAAGTCCCTCCACTTGACGAGATACTCCTTGATTATCCGGCTCCTTAGCTTCTTTTCCCTGAAATCGACAATCTCCTCTAGCTTCAACACTAGTTTTCCCTCATCATCAAGGGGAAGAAACTCCTTTGAAGCAATAACTGGCTGCCAAAGTGCCTTTTTGAGACAAGAGACATGAAACACATTATGTATCATACTAATCTCTGAAAGCTCCAACTCATAAGCCATTTTGCCTATTTATCTAATCACTTTGTATGGACCATAGAAAAGAGGCTTTAGCTTCTCCACACCACTTTTCTTCAAGGAAAATTGCATGTAGGGTTGTATGCAAAGGTAAACCAAATCTCCTAGCTCGAAAATGTTGATTCTACGCCTGCTATAAATAATCCTTGAAGGATTTAAGGATGTGTATCCAATCTTTCCACTTGGGTGCTCTACTATTTGCAATTGCCATGTCCACAAATGAAGCAGACTCCTAACCATAAAAGGCCTTGTAGGGCAACATCCTAATAGGCATGTGATAGGTGGTATTATAACAACACTCACCTAGATGGAGCCACTGAATCCAAGTATTTTGTTGTGCTGCCGCATAATTCCAGAGATAGCCCTCCACCCACTTGTTTATAATTTCAGTCTGCCCATCGGTCTACGGATGAAAACTAGTACTTGAAGTTAGCTTGATTCCTGTCAATCTAAAGAGCTTTGTCCAAAAGGCACTAGGGAGTCTACAATATGTATCGCTGACAATACTCTTTGGAAGCCCATGCAATTTGGAAACCTCTCGAAAGAATAACTCTGCACTTGTACTACCTTATATTCAGTCAAAATGGTGAAAAAGTGTGCATACTTAGTCAATCAATCAACCACCATGAAGATGCAATCCTTACCTTGTACCTTAGGAAGTCTTATGATGAAACCTATTGAGACTCTCCCACTTCTATTATGGAATAGGTAGGAGTTGTAGCAACCCTACTGGAAACGTATGTTGTGATTTGTTCTACTGGCAAGTGGCGCACTCTCTAACAAAAAGCATAACATCATCTCTGAGACCCTTCCAAGAGAACCTCTCTCCTATCTGTCCATATGTCTTGAAGTACCTAGGGTGTCCAACCAATGGAGACTCATGAACTTCCTTCAAAATCTTCTCCTTAAGCTTCGACTCCAGAACCAAGAAGATCATGTCCTTGGAATAGATGACATCATCTACCACCTTGTATCTCTCATTGTGAATTTGACCATCCAACTCGTAAGCGAAAGTGCTCTTGGAGTACAAAACCAACAAGTGAGCCTTCCAATCTGCAAAGACTTCTAACAAGGAACATATGGCTAGTTTCCTGGACAAAGTATCAATAACCACGTTTGCTTCCCCTTCACATACTCAATATCAAAGTCAGTCCTGTATCTTGCTCACCACTTCTACTGCTTCTCATTCAGGTCCTTCTGCTCTAGGAAGAACCTAAGACTGTTATGATCATTCCTGACCACGAACCTTTAGCCCACCAAATACTACCTCAATTTGGCCAACGTGTGCATGATCACAATTATCTCCTTATCGTAGATAGAGTACAACCACTTTGTATCCTTGAGCTTCCTAGTCTCATAGGCAATGGGATGACGATTCTATATCAAGACTACTCCAATGCCCTTCCTAGAGGCATCGAACTCGAGAAAAATTCCTTAGTGAAATCAAGTAAGGTGAGAAATGGACAAGTGCTCATGATCTCCTTCAATTTGTCAAATGCATGTTGCACCTCCTTTGTCCATCTAAATGCACCCTTCTTAGTGAGGTTAGTCAAAGGGGCTCCAAGCTACGAGAAACCCTTCAAAAATATTTTGTATTACCTGCATAGGTCAAAGAACCCTCGTAACTTTGTAAGTGTCCTTGAAGGCGGCCAATCGAGGACTACCTAGATCTTCTTCCGATGCACCTACACTCCTTGTGTGTTGATGATATGCCCCAAGCATAGAATCTCTATCATGCCAAACTCGCACTTAGATGCTTTTGCATACAATGATTGTGCCTCCATTATCTCCAAAACCACATCCAAGTGCCTCAAATGATCCTCCCACGTCTTGTTGTATATGAGTATGTCATCAAAGAACACCAACGGAAACTTCCTCAATTGCTTGTTGAAGATGTGGTTCATGCATGACTGAAATGTGACTAGTGCATTGGTCAATCCAAAGGGCATGACCATGAACTCATAGTGTCCATAGTAGTCGGGAACTCAGGACCCATAATCATAATAATCTTCATGCATTACATCATTTGCATAATGATCTGATACTCTCTAATTTATGCTTAAGGCCGGTGTTGCTGTGAATGAGGTATTTTACCTATCTAATTCTCTAGTAGGTCCTATTCATATTAAGTTTACTTAGGTCCTAGGGAATCTTTCTGTAAATCTTAGTTGTCATGTGATCTTATCTTGACGTTTACTTCTTATCATAGTTCATTTAATAAAGTTTATCATGTCATAATCCTATGTTATGAGACAACTAGCATGATGAACATTAATTGACCTAGGAGAAGAAGTACACATCAAGATATGATCACATGACAACTAAGACTTCTAGAAAGATTCCCTAAGACCTAAGTAAACTTAACATGAACACGACCTACTAGTGAATTGGATAGGTAAAATGCCTTATTCACACCAACACCCCCCCTTAAGCACAACTTAGAGAGTAGCAAATTATTATACAAATGATGCAATGCATGAAGATTATTATGATTATGGGTCCCAAGTTTCCAACTACAAGGCCATGTAAGATACCAATTTACAATCCCACCTACAGCACACCTAGTCTCGTGGATGATCACCCATCAACCCCCATGGGCTTAATTTGACCCCCAAGGACACAAATAGAGCATTTCTTTCTTTCAGCCATACCTTTTTGCCAGGGTATCAAAATTTTACAAATGAAACATTGACGGAAAGCTAGTTCTACGACTTCATAGTGGTGCAAGCCATTTTGCTAATTTTTTTGTAGGTGCAACTAATTGTTGATTGAAGTCAGATCTTTCTTTTTGGCTTTCCAACTCATAATTTTTTACCACTATCTCTGATTTTCATGTTGTTTGAAAGTTATTGAGGAGCTCTATCAGTCCTTTCATGCACTTTTTCCAGATTTAGCCCTAAGTACATTTTATTCAATTTCTCCATACTTGCATTGTGGAGGATTACTTAGACATGTTAGCACTTAGGAAGGTGTTGTTTTGATCAATCACATCATTTCAGCCCTATTTCATGTATTGATCTTTAAGTTATAATTTGATGAGTGTATCATTGTTGTAATCATGTGTTATGCAACTCATCCTTTTGTAATCATTCTGACTGAAGAATATTACGAGTCTTGGCAAAAGGGCATCATGACACATTGCATGTGACTCAATCTTTTCCGTCATCTTTGTGGACTCATCCTTGAGGCAGAATCACAATGGAAGAAATCATTTTGGGGTAATAAAAATGATCATATCATAGGATTTATTGGTACAATCATAAGCATAAGTGTCTTCAAAGAGATCTACAATTATATCTTATGAATCAAGTGTGCACGCACAGTTTGAACTGAGATTTGGATAATCTATGGAGATCCACATAATCCTCCATTACCAGATAATCCCATGCCATATTGCCTCATTCCACTTGATGATGTTGATAATCTACCCTTTGATGATGATACCTTAGAGGAGCTTGACCATGATGCAGTACTTGAGTGTCTTGATGATCAAGAGGCCTCTACTACAACGCCCACTTCTCCCATTGAGATCACACATCAATCTTTTGTTATTTATTTAAATTGAGAGCTTCCATTGATTCTTTGCAATAGGTAAATCGATGTATTTCAAATAAGTCTTTGTAGGATGATTACTTAATAGGTATTTCAGACTTGTTTGTGAGTCTCACATTTCGAATTTGGAGGACAAATTTGAAGGGTTAACTCACCTAATTGATGACAGCCATGGCACAACTATTGTCATATCATCTTTGTCCCCAGATCTAGTTCAAAATCGATTAGCAATTGATCCTAGTTCATCACCTTCTATCTTGATTGGGTATGTACCTTGTTGGATTGTAGCATCATCATCTACCAATGACTTGGCAACACAAGCAAATTTCAAAGGCACAATCTTCATACATTTGGATGCTTTCTACCAATTCCTATCCAAAATAGGAAGCAGTCTTGCATTTGTACTTGGTCTATCTTCTTCCCAAGCGGAGAAATGTTATTTCTAGGCATTGGATAACATATTTTCTTCAAGCATTTACCATTTCTATAGGCGTTACACATGGTGGGGATCTACGAAGTCTATTTCTTTCCTTCCTATGGATGAATAATTGATTGGGTAATAATGGATGGAATCCTTGAGGGGGTATAATTGAGTACTCCATCTTTCATCACTGAATTTTATCTTTTCTCTTTTGGAGAGTAGTTTGATCACATTGGGTTTTCTCCTTTCTCTTTTTGTGAGAGATTGCATTGTAAATGGGCACATAACATGGCCTAGAAGCTAGGACCCATAATCCTAATAATCTTCATGTATTTCAGTATTTGCAAAAACAATATGCTACTCCCTAAGTTGCACTTAAGAGAGGTGTCAGTGTGAATAAGGTATTTTACCTATCTAGTTCATTAGTAGGCCCTCTCCACATGTTAAATTTAATTAGGTCCTAGAGAATCTTTCTAGAAGTCTTAGTTATCATGTGATCTTATCTTGACATTACTTCTTGTCCTAGCCTCTAGGTCATTTAATATTTATTATGTCAGTTGTCACATAGCATTGGATTATGATATTAAAATAATGCAATGTTTCTTTAATGGTCATCTTAGTTGTCTTAGTTAGTTTAGGTAGTTTCTATTTTCGAGTTTTGTTTACGTTTGGTTCTTTTAGAAACATCGTAATGCAATTGCCTATATATTGTAATCTTTGCTTTCATTATTTAATATACAATTACCATTACATCGTATTAAAGCGGGTCAATGGGGTTTTATAAAGTTAGACAAATTTTTTAATAAAAATTCAAGCCTCTTACCTGGAATATTTTCCAGAAATTTTTAAATCGCTTTTTTTATGAAAAAACATCTCTACAATTTTCGAGGGTTCGTGTTTTCCTCTATGACGTCTCTACAAAGTTTTGTATTCTAAGCAAATTTGTGCCTTAGGATCCGTGCCTCAAATTTTGTAGTAGCTACATGCTGAGGTTCTTTTTGTTGCACGGTGTCTCTATTCTGTTGTGCACCGTCTAAAGGGTATTGCATGATTATCTCCAAAAAATCATGGTTTTTGTTCATGTTTTGCATATTTTTTCACACAAAAATTATGGGATCTTTCTCTGCAAGAGGGTTTTCTGATTTTTTCCACAAAAAATCATGACAGATGTTTTAGTGTCTAGGTTTTTATAATTTTTTTCATAAAAAAATTTTGGTCGGATTTTATAATATTTTCCACAAAAAATTATTTGTCCAGTTGTATAATTTTTTCCAAAAAAAAATTATTATGGGTTTTCATCAATTTTTCTCCTCAAAAATAGTGTCTGATTTTTTAATTTTCTCCTCAAAAATCATTTCAGGGTTTTCGGGTTTTTTCCAAAGAAAAATCATGATCAGTATTTGTTGGTCTCAAGGTTTTTTAATTTTTTCCGAAAACATTAGAGGGTTTTCTCAGTTTTTTTCACAAAATCATGGTTTCTTGCAATCTGTTTTGAGTCGTAGTGCTCATCTGCAAAAGTTTTTGGTGAATCATGGTTTCTTGCAGTTTGTTTTGAGTCGTAGTGCTCATCTACAGCCATTTTTGGTGATCTTTTAAACAAAATCGTGGTTTTTTTTGAATAAATTTGGGTTTGACAATATTCTCCCCAAAATTGTGGTTTTAGTTTGAGAAGTTGTTCTTGGTATCTCTAAATATAGGGAGGGGCAGTTTTAATTCCCAACATCAGGTTAGAAGGTTTTTTGTTATCTTGGTCATTTCCAGAAGTTTTGGAGCATCAGGGAGGGTCTCAATAGCAAACTCATGTTGCAAAGTGTTCTAAAGAAAAGGGAGCAGCCTTCTATGCATTTGTGACCAAAAGACTTGCACATTATGTCTTTTGTAGGGTTGTTAGAACGATGACCATGAACGGAAGGTATTAAAATAATGTAATGTTTCTTTAATGGTCATCTTACTTGTCTTAGTTTAGGAAGTTTCTATTTCTAACTTTTGTTTACGTTTGTTTCTTTTAGAAACATCGTAATGCAATTGCCTATATATTATAATCTCCGTATTTAATATACAATTACCATTACATATGACACGTGCATAATCTTGTCTAATCCTACCTATCAACCTTGTCTTTATAAGCAAGGCATCCTATGTACATTTCATATCAATCGATTCAATTTTGCATCCATGATCAAGACTGCCTCTCTTGCCATTCTCTCTTGTGGAAGGTTTTTTTTTGTTTTGCAAGTGATCCTGGGGTGTGGGAAGTTCACAATCAACTCCTACATATTTTGTCTAAAGCTTAGTGTCTAGGGTAGTTTACATATCCAGGAACTTCCCTTTATAATCTGAAGAGAGGTTTTACCTCACATACTATTCTAGTTTGAGTTGTCTCAAAAGAGACAAATTAAAACACTACACATTACATATTGAGATTGCTCTTTCATCTCTTATTCCCATTCATGTTAGACTCAAAGTGTGTTCATCTTTCAAATTGCATTGATTCCATATACATATTTAAATACATAGTGATAAAATCACCATTTTATTCTATATTACATTTTAATTCATAGTAATAAAATCACTCTTTCATTCTGCATACATTTAAAGTTGGATATAACATGTGCATCATTTTCTTTACTTCATCCTTTTGTTTTGTAGCCAAGTTGTGGTATCTTTCATATGTTTTCCTCCTTTAATTCTATGGGCAACATGACTAATCAACATTTCTTTTTTAAGGGTTCAATTTGATCTTCTTTAACTCCAAAGCATTGACGCCATGTTCACACTTGGGAAAGGGTGGATGGTAGATTGGTTTGGTCCAAACATCTTGGCTATACTTGAGTATTTTTGAATTTATCTGTTATAAGAATGGAAAGCTAATTCTATAAAAGCTTCAAATGTAATTAGAGAATATTACCGATTGTTTGCATCCTCAAAATTTGGCTTTGGGTCAACCTCATACACCCATCCTGGAGCAAATATTGCAACAGATACAGCAGCATTTTTTGCAACGTTTATGGCAACATCTGTCTGGAACACCATCCAACAAAGAGTTATTAATAAAGACTAGGGATTCAGAAAATGAAACCATTGATGTTTTGCATTGAGTAACAAATGTTGCATTGATGTTTTATTTTTTTCTTCATCATTTTAGCAATTAATTGTGTGTCAAATCTAAATTCATGGTAATATTTTTCAGTCGAAATTACATCGTGTAGTATAAAATTGAAGCGTTAATCAATAATCATCTCTCATTTTTTAAATTAATTGCAATTAACATTTTCTAAAAGAATTATTAATTAATTATTAATAGTTTTCAAAATTAAAAATAACAAAAGTGGCAATCACCTCACAACAATATGGAAGCCTACATAATCAGTGCCAAAAGGAGATCAATTTTCAGCCAAGGGATCATAGTCAAACAGATGGCAAACATCGCCTACTCAAACAAGTTTGATAACTTGCAAAGAGCGAGTGTTAAAGATCAGATAAGACAAAATATTGCCAAATTTGAATAAACTGACACCTAGCTGTAATAGTCACACCCAACAAAGGAAGCACACTTTTCATGAATTACTGTAATTTTAAGAAGTGATGAAAGGTAACAATAGCGCCTATGAAAACAATGCACTTTTCACAAGATTTTGGCATCTTTTGTTAGTTGTGGTAAAAGGCAAGATAGCATACCTGCAAAAATGAGCTCAAAGCACTTTTTTGTGTGTTTGTTGTGAAGTTGCAATCAAAAAACGTGGTATGCACCATAGAGAAGACAAGGAAGTCTTGGTTCAACGTTTACCTAACATCCCAGAATAAGAAGCTCCACTTTAAAAAAGACAACTGAATTTCAAACTCAATCAAAGCCAAGGAGAAATTTCGTGAGACATAAGTAAATGCATTTTTCAAAAAAAATGACTATATTAGGAATTCCAAACCATGTATTTAAGAGCTTGAAGCACATGACAAAGAAGATTTGCATGAATTAGATCTACGGGTACACATGTTCAATCCAAGTTTTGTCTACCAATCAATGATTTGGCAAGGCAAGCAGAGGAAGAGGTTTTGACTAATAGAAGGGAGAAATTCCCTAGTAACAAAGATAGGAGGACCCTTGCATTGTCATTCCTTCAGCCTATAACACTGACGCCTCAACAAATTGAAGGAAAGAACGAAAGGGTTATGTTTTAATTGTGATAGCAAATACAGTAGAGAACACAAATGTATCGAAAAGTTGTACTCTATTGAGGGCACCAATGATTAATGAAAAGTTGTGAAAATTAAAAAATGGAGTGCTTTGTGATTGATCAAGAAGATGAACAGTTATATAGATTATCAAATCTAGGCTAACCCCTTCTCCAGATTGACTTTGATTAGTGTTCTTAGTCACACTTGGTTCATTTGGTCCTATTTCTCTAATTCTATTTGGCATGTTTGAGGTGTTTTGTGATCATTTTGTGATTGTTTTTGTTAGTGTGAATGAGGTTATTTTCTATCTACTTATTAGTGGGAACCTATTTGCATGTTAACTTAACTTATGATCATGTTAGTTATCCTTATATCCTAGGTGGCATTCTAAAAAAAATTTATGGGACCATGTCTCATTATTTACTTTTAGTCATAAGTCATCTATGATTTTCTTTAAGCATTTATTATTATGCATTGAGCATTTAATGTTTGTATCAAGGTAAGTTGAGCATACCTCATTAGACTTGTTTATATATTCAAGGTGTTTGTACATTGTATCATACCTCATTCATATATCTCATTGAGTAATATCAATCTCAATATTCATGCAAGCTCATGTTGCAATACTCTCTTGTGCAAGGTATCTTTCTTGGTTGTGTAATGTCCCCTTTCTAGACAAAATTTAATAATAAGTAACAATAAAATAAATTAATTATAATATAATTCATTATATGAATAAATATAATAAATAATTGATAAAATACGATATAATATTGGATGAACATAATAATATTATAATATAATTTATTATTCAATATAATATATTAATATAATAATTTAATATATTATTAATAAAATAAATAAATTATAATACAGTTTATTATTATTTTAAATATAATAATATAAAATATTATATTATTACATATTGATGAATATCGTAATATTATAATATAATATTAATATAATAATTTAATATATTATTAATAAAACAAATAAATAAGCAAGCTTAGTTCCTCTCAGAATCGGGTTAGTTTCCTTCCTATCATAGAGGCTCTTAACAAAATTTAGGATGAGCATGATAAATGTTTGTTTGGGGCAGAACTAGATGTTGTGGGAGACCCTCAAGAAGGTCAAATCTCCCCCATAAGAAACCTAGAGAATTCTTTTAATGAAGCTAGAGAAAGTGGGGATAACCTATTGGATCCAATATGAGTTTTTTTAGTGATGAGGGTGGAGATGATTACCTTGGGATGGAGGAGTCTCTTGATATTCTTGATAATAGAGGTCTGCACCAATCAGAAACTAAGATGAAAAGACCAAAACTGGGTATGAAGAGGATACGTGGGGCCAAATCCACTAAAGAAAAATTAGCACAAGTTGGTTGTCCAGCAGACCAGACAACACTGCTGAGATCGAGAAAGGTTATTGCCTTTTCCCGGAAGAAATGAGGGTCCTCTCGTGGAATGTCAGGGGCTGCAATGCCCCTAATAAATCTCGCCTGCTCAAGAGAGGTCTTGATCAGGCGAGGGCAGATTTAGTTCTTTTGCAAGAAACTAAGCTTAAAGGTGAAGACATAACTTTGTTTCGTAAGAAATTTGCTAGATGGGGTGGTGTGTTTTCAGAGGCTTCTGGTGCTTCTGGGGGCATGAGTATCTTATGGGATAACAGTGCAGTAAATGTTGTCCTGGTTAGTCAAGCAGTTAACTGGCAGTGGGTTGAGGTTACTTCTAAACAACTGCTTTCTAAATTTTATGTTCTCAACATCTATGGACCGAATAATCCAACTGAAAAGGAAGCCTTATGGAAGGTTATATCCACCTTTTTAGGTGAGCGAAGAGAGGAACTCTTCATTCTAGGAGGAGATTATAATGCCATTTTAAGCCCACTAGAGAAATTAGGGGGTAAAGGATGGCAGAGCAAAAGTCAAAAAGATTTTGCTGTCTTTGTTATGAACAATGGATTGGAAGAACTAGAATTCAGAACAGGGGATTACAAATGGACCAACAAGCGGAGTGGTTTCTTAAACATAGCTGAGAAACTAGATAGATTTTTTCTTGCTGGAAACTGGGAAGAATGTGACTGGATGTGCACAGCAGATATTTTACCAATAACAAGGTCTGATCATTATCCAATTATGTGCAACATTCAAGAAGATTCAGCACCTGAGAGATCTCCTTTCAAGTTTGAAGCTATGTGACTGAGGGCGGATGATTTTTACAGCAACATAGAGATGTGGTGGCAGAATGCTTCTACCCTGGAAGGTAACTATTCCTTTCTCTTCTTCAAAAAACTTCAATATGTTAAGGATCAGCTTAAATTATGGAACCGAGATGTGTTTCGTAATATTTTTGTGGAAAAATTCAATGTTGAAAAGAATCTAAACCTCCTTAATGAGCAAATTATAAACCAGGGTATGGATGACTTTATGTATTTAGAAAAACAAACCTTACAAAGACAGTATAAAGAAATTCTTGCTAGGGAAGAGATTTATTGGAGACAAAAGTCTAGGGAGGTCTAGGGAGACGTGGTTAAAAGAGGGGGACAGAAACACTAAATTTTTCCACAAATCAGTTAAATCAAGAAGGGCTAGGAATAGAATTTTCTCGATTGAGACTAGTGAAGGGGTAGTCCTCAATCAGCAGCAGCAAATCAATCAAGAAGCTGTTAATTACTTCCAGAATACCTTCACACAGCATGCAGTGTATAAATATGAAAATGAGGAGATGCTTGATCTCATCCCTAATTGCATTACAGAGGCCCAGAATGCTATGCTCTCGGGCCCAGTCTCTTTAGAGGAAGTCAGGACAGTCCTGTTTGGTTTAGGGGGGGATAAATCCCTTGGCCCTGATGGATTTCCTGCCTTATTTTTTCAGAAGACCTGGAAGATCATTGTTGCTGATCTCCTCCAAGTAGTAGAGGAATCAAGGTCTGAAGGTTTTATGCTTAAAGACTTCAATAACACTTTTATTGCACTAATCCCCAAAAAAGCGGATGTCAAGTCCTTTGATGGCTTCAGACCAATTGCTTTGTGCAATACTATTTATAAGATTATTGTTAAAATGGCAGCCAATAGACTTAAATCTATCCTTGGAAGCATCATCTCTGAAGAGCAGAGTGGATTTGCCCCTCACCAATCCATTTTTGAGGGGATAATCTTAGCCCATGAAGTTGTCCATACAGTCAAAACAGCCAAGGTCAACAACATGATGATTAAACTAGACATAAAGAAAGCCTATGACAATGTCAACAGGGATTTCCTTCTAAATGTTCTCAGAAGGTTTGGCTTTAAGGAAGATTGGATTAAATGGATAGCTAGCTGTCTTAAAACACCAAGATTTTCTATCTTGGTTAATGGAAGTCCACAAGGTTTTTTTGAATCCACAAAAGGTATTAGACAAGGTGACCCTATTGCACCTTTTCTTTTTATTATTATGGCTGAAGTTTTGGGCCGAATTATTACTAAACAAAGGACCACTGACAAATGGAAAGGCATCAAAATTGCTGCTGGTGTTGATTCATCCACCCACCTGCAATTTGTGGATGATAACTTCCTCTTTGGCATATCTTCTTTAGAAGAAGCCCGAGTTATCGAAAGATCCCTAGACAGATATAGCACAGCCACTGGCCAGTGTATAAATTGGCACAAATCAGAAATTTATTTCTTCAACACAGCTCGACATCTTCAACAAGAGATCAATGGCATATTGCAGATCAAAACAGAGCAGCTGCCAGGCAAATATCTAGGGGTGCCTCTTTTTGATGGTGCCTCTAAGCCTCACTTATGGAAGGGCCTTTTGGACTCTTGCTTTAAAAAGATGGAGGGCTGGAAAAGCCGATGGCTAACCTCTGCTGGTAGAATTTTACTCCTCCAAACAGTTATCTCAGCCATCCCCATCTACTCTATGAGTAGTTTTAAAATCCCACACAAAGTTCTTGAGGCAATCACAAGAGAATGAGAAAGTTCTTTTGGAATGGGGCTGAGGAAGGGGATAAATGGCCTCTTATAGCTTGGGATAAGATATGTAAAGCTAAGGCAAATGGTGGTGCAGGGTTAAAAGACTGGAGAAAGATGAATTTAGCCTTAGGGGCTAAACTTGTTTGGCACATTTGCAGTCAGCCTGGCAGCTTATGGGTCAAAATTTTAAGAGCAAAATATTTGGACTCACCTACTGAAGAAAGACTCCTCACAATCTCCAACCCCCCCAGAGGTTCTGCAATATGGAACTTCATTTTAGATTGCAGACATGTTATTCAAAAACATGCTTCTTGGCATATAGGCACTGGCACAAAAGCTTTATTTTGGGATGACTCTTGGAACAGTCACCCAATTTTGAAAGATGATGACAGATTTACTGCACTCAGAGAACTCTTCATTCAAAGATGGGGACAAAAAGTCTTTGACTATTAAGAATATAGGGACTCTCCTCTTGGCCCTAAATGGAAATGGAAAGCAATTGATGATTGTGATCTCCCACCACACCAAAGGACTTTAATGGAAGAGATGTTGCAGCAGAGAAGCTTTATTAGAACTTCTCATGAAGACAGCTGATTTGGTGTAGAGCAAAAAGTGGAATTTACTCTGTGAAGCTTGGCTACACATCCCTGGACGATGCAAGGGATCCCCCCTTATGGCCAACTAAACTGTTTTGGGACAAGGACTGCTTACCAAAGGCAGGTGCATTTGCTTGGCTAGCAGTGCATAAAAGGATTCTCACTGTTGAAAGAAGGAAGCGGTTTGGTTTGCAGGGTCCCACTAGATGTGCTCTCTGCAAAGCAGTATCAGAAGAAGTTGACCACTTACTTATTCAATGCCCATTTTCTGAGGAATGTTGGAGCATGATGAAGGAGAGGCTTAACTGGATAGGACCTATGCAGAATAACATTCATGATGTCTTTCAGAGCTGGCCCATCCCATCCAAAGTTACAGCTCTCCTCGGTTTGGAAGATCTGCCCCTCTATAGTCATCTGGGAATTGTGGAAGGAACGCAACAGGAGGATTTTTCAAGATAAGGAAAGGCCCATTCACAGAGTTAAACTAAGTATTATTTGTGCTATAGAAGAGACCTTAAAGGCTGCTCTACAATCATCTACTGGGAGTTATGAATACACAAAGAATGATAGATATATTCATTCCAAATGGCCTAGTTTGAAGTTTAGAAATGGTGGACTCAGAAATGCCAACACAATCAAGCAGAAAAGGAAGAATATGTTATGGACGCTACCAGAGAAGGAGTGGGTGAAGATAAATTTTGATGGGGCTTCCAGAGGAAACCCTGGGCCCTCAAGAGCTGGTGTGGTTGTAAGAGATTGGCATGGGAATCTGCTGACCTTAGCTGCTCAACAACTCAAAGATGGCACCAACAATGTAGCAAAAGCAAATGCTGCCTTGTTAGCCCTTCAGCTTGCAAAGAGGATGAATTTGCATAAGATTCATCATGAAGGGGATTCACAGATCATTGTGAATGCTATCAAGAATGGGTGTGCTAATGCTTGGCATCTCCAAAACATTATGGCAGAAATTTTTGATATCCTCCATTCTCTCCCTGATTTCCGAATCACTCATATCTATAGAGAATGCAATGCACAGGCGGATATAGTTTCTAAGTGGGCTACAAACCTTGAGCACATCAACAGGGTGTGCACAGAATTCTTTTAATTTGGATATATATTTAAACTCTAATAGTTCTATCTGCAGGTTCTTGATTGACGTATTCAGAATTTATAAGGTTAAAGGGATGGTTTTTTATTTTGAATCCAATGGGATCACTATATGACCGTTATGTTTCAAAAAGGCAAACTTCCTTTAAATTACATGTGGTGTTTTAAACATATGGTGTTAGTGGCGGCAGATATATCTTTCCTTTTGATGGGACACAAATTACAGCGCAGGCACGTGATAACTTTCCTATAATGATCAAATCAGTTGAGGTGATGGCTGAGCTTGCTTGGCGGTTTGTGTGAATCTAAAAATTTATTGCTATGTAAGGTGGTGAGAATAAAATGACGGTTTCTCTCTCCGGCCACTATGATTAAAAATGGATGGCAGGCTATGATATGACATTTCACTCTCCCGAAACTTCGGCTTGAGTGTTGATATAACCCCTGTTTTTGCGTTTTTTCTATCTAACTTTTACAGCAAGTTTCCTCACAGGTTGAAGATGGAAGCGAATTTTTCAGTTCAAACAAAGAAGCAGCAGAAGGCTTTCGAAGGACCGGCCACTAAAGAGAGAATGCTCGGACTGCTTAACTACAAAAGAGGATAGGCTTGCAATGGCGGCTTTGGCAATTTTAGGCAACCAATTTCAAGAACGACATGCGAAAAGGAGATCAAATGTGGTTGTAATCTCCCTTATTATTGCTTGGGATCTGCAGCTCAGGGAGCTTGAAAGGGAGGTTAAATGGCTGATTGAATTCATCTTTGATAAGGAATTGCTTTTGGGCCTGGAGTCTTTTAGAATGGGCGGTTCCGGGAGTTGAAATGGATTACAGCGAATGCTTTGAAAATCCCAAAGATGGGACTGAATTTGGAAGAATCCCCTTTGTGAACTGGTGGGGAAAGGTGGACAAAACTGCTTACACCAATGATATCCAAAACAAATGGCGAAATTTGAAAGCCATAGCAGAGGAAATTCGTGCTCAGGAAGATAGGAGAAATAATGTAGTGTTTTATATGATCCCGCGTGGGAGGCAAGGACAGCGACAAGGGAGGCGTCCTGATGTAGACTGATGAAGCTACGACACCATCCAAGATGCAATTAGTTGGTAAATTTTGTAAAGCTTTAAGCTTAATATGTCTATCAGACCATCTCGGCTCTAGTCTTATTGTTAGGCAGTTATAAGATGAATGGTGGAGCCAATTTTGTATTATGTAATGCTCACCTTACTAACTAGAAGTTGCGGCTATTAGGGTTTAAGTATGTTCAGCCGATATGTTTGATGGCTGGTTTTGAATTCTGTAGTTTTATGCTCGAAAACCCAAAGCTGGTTTTTCTGTTAACTATATAGCATATATGCTACATTGTAACCCTTATGTAATTTCCTGCTTTTATTAATAAAAAATCAATGTTATAGACCAAAAAAATAAATAAATAAATAAATAATAGTAAATTATAATACAATTTATTATTATTTTAAATATAATAATATAAATATTATACTATTATATATGGATAAATATTGTAATATTATAATATAATACAATCCATTATTAAATATAATACATAAATATGATATATTACTAATATAATGAAATTAAAATATAAAAATAATAAACTATAATATAAATGAGGAAGACGACAATTTCTATGAATAAATAAATAATAATCAATTAATAATAATATATATTAATAATCAAAATAAAATTAATAATAAATATAAATATATAATAAAATAAATCAATATCCTATAAACTCCAACTAACACCGTCGACTAGACGCCCGATCAAATATCAATCAAATGTAAGTGGCTAAGTCAATATTTCCGAATGAAGGAAATACGGTAGATTTGAAGACAAGAAAAATACAATTTGTCGTGTCTAAGGGCAACAATTGGCAATAGGCATTGACTATGAGAAGAGGGAATGATTGGGGAATAAGAACGATGAGCATGAAAGGGAATCTTATCTTCTAATAAGGAACGCTACATCAGGTAGTCAGCAATGATCAGATCCACTAAATAAACTTTAACGTGTTATAAGAGCATATTTGTTGATTTATTTACTAGGCAAATCAATAAACATTATCCGGTAACAACAATCCATGTAGAGGGAGTGAAACATGTGTTTATGGGATCAATGAGAAGGAACTAGTGGAATTTATTACAAGGCACCGAGCATCGAGGTTGCTAAAGTCCAATAGCGTTGAAGATAAAGAGCAAATTACACTATCATTACATTCGCCAAATGATCAAGGATTAGCAAGGAATGATTATGGTTATGAAAAGTGGTGGTTACTATAACAAAAGTGTGTTAATTAATGTTAATCAAAGACTAATCTCGAAGACACCATAACCATTAGTTAAACACATCTATTAGACTCTTCCACAAAAGGTGTGATTTCCATAAGTTATAAGACGTGTCTCATGGAAAACAACTCTTCATTCAAGGAAGTTAATATAAGAAGGCTTTGCTTATCAATCATCCAGGCATCGAATAGGAAATATAAAGAATATAGGTTGATTGTTCTTCACATTGAAGAGATAAGGGAAGAATAAAATTATAAAATGATATCTGGCTTTCACCGTAAGGAAGAAATCAGAAGAGGAAGAATCGCAAGTTCCAAAATCTAAATTGGGGGCCAAACTTCTTAGGCTGGCATATTACTGCAGCCATTGTTGAACATCAGATTGGTATGATAAATTTGATTATAAATTAGATACTTACCTTCAATTATGATTGGTCTATGGTCTACTAGAGTCGGGCAATTATGGGTATGAATATCTGTTCTAGAAATCTTAAGGGAGCCTACTTGTAGATTGGTTTTTTCAAGCACCCTATAAGTATTCCCTATCCTCCTTAGGATTGACATGTTTAAGAGAGGAGTATAGAATTGGTTTTTTCATGCACCCTATAAGTATTCCCTATCCTCCTTAGGATTGACATGTTTAGGAGAGGAGTATAGAATTGGGCTTAATCCTTCCAGCTGCAAAATGCACCATAAGTCGTTCATTGTTTCTTAATTCAATTTGATTTAGATGCATAGTGATGTGGTTTAAACATTAGAAATTGGCAGCCTCCTAGTAGGGGATAATACAAGAACATTACAAGTTGTCATTCCAAAGTGCAACCCAAACTTTAATTAGAAATTCTAGGGTAAATCAAGGAGCGTCCTAGTCGGGGACATTGCAGGTTGATCCTTTGAAGTCTACAGCATCATTATGGGTTTATTAGCATTTCCACATAGTATCAGAGCTATAGCTTTGTAAATCCCTTTTCGTATTGGATAGTTGAACTATTGCTAGATGAGAGATTTTCAATGCAGGTTGATTTTTGGCTAGTGTTGAAGGGAGTCTAAGATCGCCATAGAGTCCATGATGCTAAAGAAAGACAAGATCGACTTTTGTTTCATCTAAATCCGATCATTTTTGCCAAAGTTTATAGGTTTTGAAGTTGGGCTAGTTGTTGATTCCGAGAGCTAGCTGATCATTTGGAGCAAATTGGGCCAAATCCAACCCTGTCATTGCATTCAAAAGGGCGAAAAACCCTAGAAATGTTTGTCAACTCGTCAAAATCCGACATTCTTTTTCCCAAGCATCAAAGGTTTTTTCACCTATTATGATGATTGTATGAATCTGTACAATCATGCAGATCCCATACAAATCATATGGACGGGGCAGAGAAAACAATTTGGCCTCCTCAGCCTATTTCGCTAGAAATTTATGTCCTAATTTGGCTACATATCTGCAATTTTGGGCAAAATTCTTCATCTACATAATCCATATGTTTTTATTTTGCAATTTATTTTTTGACCTTTCCTTTGTCATGGCCAACATTGTCTTTTTTAAGTGGTTATCAATGTTAATATTGGGTGGTGTATTTATTTGGGGTCTGTGTTTTTTTTACCGGCTTTTGTAGGGACATTGGACACAGTATCATTTTTGAAGATCATATTGAATGTGAATGTACTACCTGTCAGGGTCACCACCCCATTGCATGTCGTCAATTGTGTTTAATGCTCTCGTCAAGTCTTCACGACATGACTTCTTTTTGGTTTCCGCATGGGTCACATCAACTAGTCTCCATCACTACGAACTACCCATCGACATCGGAAAATCCATAATCGACAATACCTCTCACCAAATTCGTAGCAATGGCACAACCACTACTTGCCATTGCCAACCCACCAACATATCGTCGTCATCACGAGCAACGGCCTTGCCCAAGTGACTAGCCAGGCCTAAGCCCTTGGGACATATTTTTTATTGGTTGTGCCTAGTCATGGTCACATCAGCGACCGGGAGCCAATTTTAGCAGGATTTGTGACCCCTTGTGTTTTCCCATAGGCTCCATATAGCCTTTTTTCGACAATGCATAACTTGGGCATACAGAGTTAGTTTCATGCAAAAGAGATATCATTGGAAAGCTAGTTTCCTGAACTTCGCACCAATGCAAGTTATTTTACTAGATTTTGCTATTTGACAACAATTATTGCAGCTTGAAGTGGAAACGGACTCCTGAGCTCATAACTTTCTGCCATGATCTCCAATTCTTGCGATTCTTGCAACATTGAAAAGGTATTGAGGGGCTTTATCATTCAATCAATGAAATTTTTTGAGATTCAGCCCCAGGTATTGTCTATTGAGTTTTTTCTACTTGAGGGATTTGCTTGATTACTTGGGCATCCCATGCTTGGAGAGGTACTATTTGTGGGGGGCTTTATTTTAAATTGCAGATCATATTTGGAAGTTTCTATATTCATGTGATGAATCTATCTTTGAGATTTCGAAGAAATGTCATAGCTTGTCATGGGTTTTTCATTTCATCCTTATTTAATCAACCTGAAGAGGAGAAACTATAAACAATGGAGAGGTGGCATTATCACCCATCTTAGGTGACTTCATTTATTGCCACATTTGTGTAATCTTGTTCCCCTATTTGGCACTCCTAGTAAGAAATTTGCTTGGAATTGCAAAAGGGATCATGTCTTAGGAGTTATTGCTATGCATGTAGATGATAGTTGTAATGTTCCTTCCTATGATAACTTGTGAATTTATGATGATTGCCTTGCAAAACTAATGGTAAAAGACTTAGTAAAGAGCCTGCCTAGCTCTTACCCTCAATTAACACCAAATTCTGATTTCTCACAAGAAAATTGTGCTAATTTTGCAATGTTTAGTTATCTTCAAGATACAAGACTTTCAATTTTCAATTTTCAATTCAAATTCATAAGGAAACATTACATGGATTGCAAAAGAAAGTAAAAACCTGAATTACTAAACCCCTCATTCAAACTTCACTTATTACGAAAATTACATTGCAAAAGATAAATTACAAATGATAACCTGATTATTTTCTCCAATAGCTTAATGTTGGTTGCGGCTAATATGAAGAAGTGTGGCTGCGTACAATGAATGCCAACGCCCAATAATGAACCAAAGATAAGCCCTTACAAAATGCACATTCACTCCACCAAATCGTTGTGGAAGTATAGATGACATGATATATGTATGCCACAGCTATGAAAGGAAAGGCGGCTGATGCAAATAAACTCACGCCATTTCTCAGCATTGCAGACTTCTTCCGTAGATAATACTCAATCTCCAGCTTGCGGCTAGGGATTTAAAATCCAAGAAAAAACTCGCCAAAGAAGCCATCGAATTAAACCACTAAGTGATTCCATTCTCTCACAATTTGCAGGCAAAAGAAAACCAGCTCAAAGTGATAGGAAAACTGACATGAATTTACAATTCATTCAGCAAGTTTCTTCAAACCCTTGTCTCCACAATTCGAACCAAAACATGAATAATCAATAGCATAATCAATAATGAATTCGATTTCATCCAAGAAGCCTTTATAATGTCTTCATAAAAAATCGAACCCTATCTTCTCCAAGACACTTTTCACTTACATAAAGACTGTGCTTTATGTGCACATTTGAAATATAATAAACTATTATATTTCTTTCCACTTTAATGATGAAAACCAACCCTTACATTAAAATAACAATATTCTAACACATAGGGTCCTTGTTTTATGAGCTCAGCATTTAAAACTTCTCAACCTGGTTCCAACGAGCTATAACACTAAGATGCCCAAAATACAATCCCAATAAAAATAGCAACCTTAGCTGATTTAATTGAATAATAATCATAATTCACCCGTCTTGCGAAAACAACTGAGGAAGCATCAAAATCAAAATCTGAGAGCACAAGAGTGATCCTGATGATGGAATATGATGAATGAGCCTAACGGGGGTGACTTACTAAAAATAGACACTCCCTCCAAAAATCTTGGAGCCCAAACTAGAAGCCGAAAATAAAATCTGAGAGCATCATATAACTCCTCTAAATAATCTGAGCTCCGTGGAACCAACTGTTGACTTACTATAAATAGTAAGTCCCTCAAAACGGGGCCACAACCCACAAGTGGGTCCTCTAATCACCAGTATTAGCCTACAAGGACCCAATGATAGGCTAAATCCACTAACTACAATGCTTGCTCAAAATGGGTACATTACAGACTTCCTTTTTTTATTTTTTGTGTATTCCAATGAATCACAATCTATGATATCCCTTAAAAGTTTGAGTTATGTAATTGACAAGATAAATGTGTATTTATTGTAATGATATGTAAGAACAATGTTTACGGATCTGGTGGAGTAGTTAGGTATCTGTCAAAATTAAGTGTTTTTCTATTTCTACCTTACCGGAAGTGCAGAAAATACAAATTCTTTCTTCCCAGGTTGTCTTGATAATAAACTTGCCAACAAAAAGTGATCCGCGGAAACACAAGTTTCCCCAAAAATATCCAAAAAATACAGTAACAAGTCATATACTTCAAACATTTAGCCGTCCATTCCAAACATCTGATAAAACCTTCGTTTTCAGAATTTTTGAATCAACCATCAAATTGTTTCTAAAGGAGACTTCACTATTTTAGCCCTTCCGAACTTCACAGGCTGGCAGGAGAACCAACTCTCCAACTCTGATACCACTGAAATATTCCCTAGGATATTTTCTCTAGATTTTTTCAAAATGTATCACAGAAATTCTAACAAACAAATTGCATGCAACTGATTTATTATCATCCAATAGATTATGCTGAAATTCAAAGAACCCTGATATTAAATATGAAGATAAAACATTATAATTTCAATTTTAGATCAGATATGAAATACCTCAAAACACTAAAGTCTGTCTTCAAAATAATTTTGCATGGTTTCTACTTCTAAAATTTTAGTTAAAGTTCATTGATTTTTAATGGAAAAGTGTGCCAATGTGTGATGAATTCCTTGGTTTATACCATTTGTAGTTTGTTGATTGCAAATTGCAGTGTATGGTTAGTCTAAACCCACTTAAGCACTAGTTTGATTGTGGATGTTCATTTGGATTGTATCAGTATTAGGTATTTAGATTTATGTTTACATTATGAATATCCTTTGTTACTTTTGAAGATTGCATCTAGTTTTGTGTAGTTTCCTCATGGCCAGGTAAAGCTTGGTTCAAGGAATCCATTTATCTACGCATCATCCATTGATCATTGTCCTTAGTTGTTAGAAGTAGTTTAGATTCTCTAAACCCTCATTCCTTTTGACTTTTATTTCAAGTCCGAAGTAGATTAATATTCAAGTTCCAACCACTTTGAAAAGAAAGAATTGATTAATTCCAAGAACATTTGCATAAGTCCCTTTGTGAGAACCAGCAAGATCACATAATATTCATAGAGTTATATCCAACACAATATAGCTCATTTGCAATGTAAACCTTGGAGTTGCCTTATTTGATGACACTTTGTCATATTGTTTAGCATTTGAGGTTTCCTTGTTCAAGAGAGGATAGAATACTTGGTATTTTGTTCTATGTTGATATTTTGTTCTATGTTGAGAAGTGTCACAAAACAAGCATCAACACCTTCTCTATTTTACATCACATGAGCCTTGTGGATGCTATTTAGAGGATGTGCAGGCACCTTGTGGATGGTCCAATTCAGGTTGATAAGTTGTATACCCTTTGATTCACTCTTTAGGATAGTGAAATGTGCCAATTTGAGGAAGCTCTCCTAACTCCAGGGATAGATTTTGGGGCTGTGATCCTCCTCCTATGATTTTGAAAATCTAATATTTATATTTTGTTTACAAGGCTAACCCATCAATTATATAAAATAAAATGTCTTAACTGTGGAATTTTGTGAAAAAACCAACAATTATATAATTGTTTTCAACATACTAATATGTGCATGTGAATCTACTTATTAAGGGTATGCAGAAGATGTGGGAGGAGTAATTACAGGACTAAGATAGCTGCAGTACTGTATATAATTTGTTCTTATCCAACTTAATCACTTATAAATGGGGAAAAAACAAAGAAAGATAATAAAAAATATGAACAAAACATTAGATATTTTCAGGTGAAGATGTCATTATAGTGTTTACAATTTGTTTAGGTCAAAATGTCATTACCGTCCATTGTCCTCCACCATATTGGCCCCTTCCAAATACATCAATTCCAAGGTAAACATCAAATTGGCGTTTTCCCGCCACAAGAGCAGAACTTTTAGGCATATCTTCCTGCACATTCAGAAAAAGGAACATTCTATTAACCTTGAATTCTACAAAGAATGATAAGTGAACTGTACTAGTGAACCAAAGTTTTAAAAAAACAGTACCGTCCAAGAGTAGTTGAGGAATATCCCATCACAGATATCAAAGAAAGGTTTATTGTACTCATTTAATTCGTTTTGCCAACTAAGTTGCCCATCCTTGGTCACACTGTCATACCTATATATCCACAAGCAGAAATCAGAACAATAATTATTTGTGGTATGTAGAAGGTGGAACAAACTATATGTGTGTGTTTACTTACCATATGACCAAGGAACCTGGTAATGAGCGATGCATAGACACAGTTAAATAATCTACAAACTCCTTAAGGTTACTAACTTGGTCCAAATCCAGTTTGACCTCCATATTAAGCTGCAAGTAATATTTTTCCATCATCATATCAAAAAAATAAAATCACGGTAATCATGGTTCCCACCCTACTTTCCTAGCTGTGTACATCTGCTCTTTGCAATGGATGATGTCAAGTAGTGAGTTTGTGACTGACAACTACCCAAACTAAAACAGAAACTACCAGATTAAACCCACTTCGGATTCCTTCATCAAATTTATCAAGTTAGCTTATCATTGTCATTAAAAGGAAAGCAGTTCGGTATATTAGCAAAACGCTCAAGCAGGAATTACAAGTACAAGTTGTCTCCAATAAACTAATCAATGTTGATGTAAGCAGTTTTAAAAAAAATATAATATTTGTAGCTTATAAGTAGAATATAATACCAGCCAACCATCGAATCCTAGTTTAACTGCAAGCTCAGTTAATCGATCTGCATACATGTGAGCAGACTCCTTGGAAGCTAACAAGGTTTTGCACGTGGTCGCCCCCTCTTCCCATTCCGTGATGAAAGTCCCTAAGACCTTAAATACAGAAAATGAAGGAAACTTAGTATGTGCGGCATATATAAGAATTTTGTTTGGCAGAAAATAGTCAAATTAAAAGATTTAAATATGGACATTGACATGTTTTTCTCTAATTATCAAGAGCTTAAATTAGTTAGTTTGAAGTTTTGAACATACCAAAAGAGAATAGTGAACCTAAACTAGATTTGTTGTTTATGAACATATTGATATTAAGATAAATGCTATGAAACTCCTTTAGAAGGATTGTAAATTTAAAACATGAGATCCTTTTTTTTTGCAATTGAGGCTTTTGTTCAACATTGCATGTCATCACAATGCAAACCATCTTTAAACCTCCACTGTCAATATATTTTAAGTCCCAAATCATAAAGGTGGGGTTTTTAAATGCAAATACTTATGTTGAGTTTAATATATGCAAAGTGGTTTTAAAAACACGTTATTATAAACTTGCATATATCAAAACATATGTAAAAGGTTAAAGAAAGTGCGTCTTAAGTGATTTTAAGAGAAAGGTGGTGTTTTTGAATCACTTTAGTAAGTTTTGAGTTTTAAAACATCTAAAGTGTTTCTAAAAAGACGTTATTACTACTTTTTAAACCTATATGAATATAAGTGGCGATTTTTATCCCAATTGCATATGCATTTGGTAAAAAAAAATGTGTCATTAAAAGCCTTTATACTTAAAACTCTTGGGTGGTGATTTTAAGGAAGTTTGCATATGTTTTAAACATCAAAATGCATATGTAAAAGCACTTAAAAAACACGTCTTTATTTTCCTTAGCCTGTGGTTTTATTGGTAGTGATTTTTATAGCATTTACATGTTGAAAGGGCATGTAAAATGTTTTTTAAAACCCATTTTTACTTCCTTTTGAACACATTTTTCTTCTACAAGGCATTGGTGGCAATTTTACAAGCCAAAGCATGTTCTTTCAAACATGTATGTGCTGCTTATACTTGCGTTTTCCTTCAAACAACCCATCTAGGGCACGTTTTTGGCCAAAAACGGGATTTGATGCTTAGTTTGCAACCAAGGACAATTGCATTTTGGATCAAGAATACCGTTTAGAGAAAAACCGACACTTTCCGCTTGTTTTGCATCCACCAAAATCACGTTTTTGTCTCTAAGAGTGTCGTTTTTGGATGTGTTTGCATCTTCTATCAAGCTCAAGCATTTGCAGGTTTGGTTTGGTCTTTCTTGTTGCTATTATCATGCATTTTTGTTCTCTATCTTGAACACTTGTCAAAAAACCTCTATTGACTCAAAAAATGCATTGATTTGGGGAAGAATTTTTCAATCTTCATTGCCTATATAGCTGCAATCTTGGGATCTTCTTCCAAATTCAAAATCATTTGGATTTGAGAAGATTGGTTCAAGGTTTTGAGTCTTCATTTTCCGATTTGTGTAATCTTGGAATGAGAGAATTGGTAATTCAAAAGAAGATTGTTGGCTTCAGAAGTTTGAATGTATTGTTCTCACAACAATACAAGTTCTTCCAAAATGATTCAAGAAAAGAAGTAAGTACTTCCCCTTGAAGTGCGGCTGAGATGCAAGTTCTTCCCACAAAGAGAAAGCTTCAAGTGCCTCATCTTGCTTGCATATGCAGTCAGGATTAAAAACCCCGTTCTTGATAATAAAATATTTCAAAAAGAGCCAAGTCATTCCCAGCATGCAATGCAGACCAAAAAGCCCACCTCCACGCTCATGCGCCTAAAAAGAATGACTTGTAATGGGACATAAACATCCCACTTATGAGCAAAAGAACTAAGTTTTCCAATATGCAAAGTGAATTAACAAGCCCACCTTCATGCTTTTTATGGCTTTCCATAAGTTGCAAATGTTTCCAAGAACACCATCTTGTATGACAAATACTTATTCATATATATATATTTCATCTCCCATACTCATTTTATCAACTCAAATCTTGTTGTCCGCATACATGCAGTGCCTCTAGAAAACCCCATTTTTTAGTTTTTCCCTCATTTAAAGAGCTGATTTTGCCCAAAATCCATTACCCTTTGTTGCTCAAAGGCCTTCCACTTATATCCCACATGCATACTCTTCCAAGTTTGCACTTGAGGACAACATGATGTGGTCATACAAAGAAAGGGATGGGAGATACAATGATGATTGGCATAGAATGCTTTCAAGACTGAAATGATAATGAAAAGATGTTTTTCCAACAATCACCGCTATGATGCAGAACAATCAAGGATGCAGATTCATATTCCGATTCGAGATGCTTTCACCAAACCAGAACACATCAATCATCGGGCATCTTGTAGTAGCATGAAGACCAACAAAGGATGACATAATAGATGTTGTGTCTTGTCAGACACTCAGAATATTTCATTATGCATTTTGCAATTTGTCTTTGACAGATTACATGTAATGTAAAAACAAGATGTAATTGCATGTGATAGTATCACGTGCAAAGTTGTTCCATGTAATCATGTTGCAAGTGCTTTAAGCCTTGTAGCATTGAATAAGTCGAAGTTAGTTAGTTAGTTAAGGATAAGTATTGAATAAGTCAAGGAGGTTAAGGGTTTCCCCTTTCCTCTCCACCTTTCTCTCTCCTTTTTTCCTATATAAAGGAGTGACACCTATTGTATTTTCTATCTTTTGGCAATGCAAGAAAATTATGTCAGTTTGTATATGCACTCTAAGACTTTGTGCTTGGATGTAAATCAAATAGCTTTCAATAAAAGGGGCAACTTGCTTTCAAACTTTGTGTTGATTCAAGGTGTTATGTGACAACATTTTCTGGACATTGGTTGTGAGTTTTGGAGTCTTGCTCAAGAGGGATTAGAACTCAATTGTGCAGACTTTGAGCTGCCTATTGCATTCAGAGCCAATTTGAACTTTTGAAGACTTTGTACTGCAGGAGGACAAATTGTTATAGATAGAAGTGGCTATAATAACTTAAAGCTGAAGACTTTGGGCTTCAGTTAAGAGTGTCTTTGTTTAAAAAGAGGATATTTGGTGAACGACTTTGTGCTTTCCTGGCTATTCTATTTTCAGAATCCTCTTTCGAAGTAAGTACAGGAAACTTTGTGTTCCTGTATTTGTTTCAATTTATTATAAGTAAATGGTTGTCTTAAGTGTTGTTCTTACGTCAACCCTTACGCCACCGGTATTATCGTAGCAATAGGAATTGTTTGTATTTTAGTTCAGTTTCCATTGAAGCCACCTACGGTAAGAAGGGAACCTCCCCTATTGTTGAGAGGAGAAAGAAATTTCATACACTGTTGTCTAAAGTTCCAATTTTGCCAAGTTGTAGTCTTAGTTACTTGCAAAACATTTAGCCAACAACAACAAGGGTAAATACGGAGATCGAACGGATGCTAGAGGCAGACATCATCTTTAAAGTTCAGACGAGTGAATGGGTTTCCCCCATTGTCATCTCATTGAAAAAGGAAGCTAATCAAATCCGCTTCTGTGTCGATTTCTGATGCCTCAACGAGGTCACTATCAAGGACTCGTTCCCCATCCCGTTTACAGATAGCATTTTGGAGGAAGTAGCGGGCCACGAGATCTATTCATTCATGGATGGGTTCTCGGGGTACAACCAGATATCCATCGCGTAGGAAGATAAATTGAAAACGACATTCGTAGTGGAGGATGGCGTATACGCATATAATCGGATGCTCTTTGGTCTCTGCAACACACCGGCGATATTTCAACGGATCATCCTACACGTCTTTGACAAGATGTCAGTGGGAAACTTTAAAGCATTCCTGGATGACTGGTCAATCTTTGGTGGGCAGGACAAGCATGTTGCCGCTCTAGGGGAGTGCATGGAATGGTGTAAGCGAGCTCGGCTGGCACTCAACCCAAAGAAGTGTCGATTTATGGTGCCCCAAGGGAAATTACTCAGGCACATTGTCTGCAAGGCAGGACTGAAGATGGATCCCGACAAAGTACGAGTGATTGTAGAAATGGAGGCACCTACGGATGTGACAGGGGTCAAATCCTTCCTCGGCCATATTGGGTACTACCGGCAATTCATCAAAAAATTTGCACAGATATCACACCCATTGGATAGGCTCACGAGGAAGGGGTAGTCGTACGTCTGGGAGAAGGCACAAGGAGAAGCCTTCGGTGAATTGAAATCAAGGTTGTTGGGTACCCCCATTCTTGCATTTCCAAATTGGGACAAGGAATTCCATGTCCACGTGGACGCATCCAATTATGCCATCGGGGCTACTGTGGCTCAGGAAGGAGCGCATGAATTGGATCACCCGATATATTTTGCAAGTAGGCTACTGTCTAATGCTGAAAAGAATTATAGCACCATGGAGAGGGAAGCTCTTGGAATGGTCTACTCTGTTCAAAAATTTCGGCATTACCTTTTGGCTACACCATTTACTTTTTATGTGGACCACCAAGTCCTCATGTACTTAGTCAATAAACCCATTATTCAAGGGAGGGTCAGCCGATGGCTTCTGTTACTGCAAGAGTTCACATTCACCATTATTGTGCAGCCAGGGCGTAGCCACGTGATCGCGGATCAGCTGTCACGCATCAAGTCGGGAGAGCCACCAGAGGGAGTGAATGATGACTTTCCGGACACGCATCTGCTTCAGATCGCCGCACTTCCCCGTGGTATACAAGCATAGGGGAGTATTTGTCCACCTCCCAGTTCCCGAGGGGCATGCCTCCGGGAGAGCGAAGAAAGTTGGTCCTGAGGAGCAAGACTTTTCAATTGATTAATGGGTTGCTGTACAAGATGGGACCAGATTAGGTGTTGAGACGATGCATGATGGAGGAAGAAGTTCCAGGGGTACTCCAAGAAGCCCACGAAGGACCAGTCAGAGGACACATGGGCCCTAATACGACAGCACGGAAAGTACTCTTGGTAGGCTTGTGGTGGCCAACATTGTATAATGACACCAGAGAGTAGGTGGTGGGATGCGATACTTGCCAGCGAGCTGGGGAACCCCTCAAGTGCGATATTATGCCGCTCAACCCTTCCCATGCCCAGGATTTGTTTGAAAGATGAGGGTTGGACTTCGTCGAACCTCTAAGGGTTATCTGTGCTCGAAGGTGCCGGTATATTGTAGTGGCGACTGAGTACTTAACGAAATGGGTGGAAGCACGCGCACTGCCAGACAACTCGGCCTTGAGCACTGCAAAGTTCATTTATGAACAAATTATAACGAGGTATGGCATCCGATTCAGCTCACCAGTGACAGAGGTGGCCATTTTGTCAACCACGTCATCAAGTTGCTAACCATAGAATTTAAAAAATTTCACACGCTGTCAAGCCCATACTACCCTCGGGCGAACGAACACGCCGAGGCAACCAACAAAATTTTGGTAGCAGTCTTCTACAAGTCGTGCGGAGTTGAGGGTGAAGATTGGGAGGAGAAATTACCCTCGGTGTTGTGGGCTTACCGCACTTCATACAAAGTGACCACAGGGCACACGCCCTTCCAACTGATGTACGGACAGGAAGCCGTCGTACCTGTAGAATTCATGGTTCCAAGTCTACAGATAGCTATTGATAACAGGCTGGGTGATATGGAGAGTCTACGAGAGAGGCTCTATCCCTTAGGAAAATTGGACGAAAAAAGGGCGATGGCTCAGTGGGCAACTGAGGTAGCGCAACAATGGAGGAAAATGTGGCATGATAAACACCTCCGTCGGGTAAAGTTCACTCCAGGCCAGCTAGTTTTGAAGTATAATGGAAAAAATGAGATTAAGCCCGAAAAGTTCAAGGTGAAATGGTTGAGTCCCTATAAAGTCTGCGAGGTTGGAGCAATCAAACTCTCCACACTCAACGGCTGAGAGATCTCCGACGCAGTGAATGGATCAAAACTGAAACTATAACATGAACGGCGAAACGACCCAATGCACCCCGACGGCCCAGCCAGCCAAGTGGTACGTAATTCAGATAAATAATTTTAAAAAAAAATCAAAGTAATACTTTTTTTACCGTATGGACTGTTGTCGTACGGGTACGTACAAAAAAAGTTGAAAAAAATAAAAATAAAAAGTACATGTTCGTACGACTGTACAGCCTAACGTTGTACAGCACCGTACGGATTGTCCTTATAATTGGCATATAAGTCGTATGGTCTTTTTCCCAGAGGGGAAGGTAGCGTGAGCCAAGGAAGGAGGTACAACTGCAAACCGTACACCGATGGAGGGGGATTGGCAGTAAATAGTAATAGCATGTCGTACACCGTACGGAAAGAAGCAAATTGCAACACTTCGGGGGAGGTAAGAATAAATCTGTGGTCTTGTATTTAAATTCATTAAGAGGCAGCAGCCATAGTACGACAAGGAAGTGGAGAGAAGGGAGAAAAGAAGCCATAGGAACCGTACGGCCTTGAGAAGCAGTTATTCAGTTAATTGGAGGGTGCAATCAAAAGACAAAAATCCAAACGGTTACAAATAGATGGATTTAGCGGGAAAGCGGCACTAGAAAGCACAGTTACAGGCAAGCAGTTGCAGCATGGACAAGAATGTAAGGGTTTTACCCTCAGGAGTAAAAGTTGCAAGCCAAAATACAACCACAAGTAGTCAGAGGAAGGCACGATCTCAGGAAAAACAAGCTACCTACCAGACAGTAGCATTTGAAGGACTCGACGGATTGGAATGCAAGAAATGGTGGCAGGAAACCCCCAAGGGTGATGAGGTGAAAAGATTTCTATGAATGGCTGGAGTGCATTGGGCTATTCAGATGCCCCTTTTTCCCATCCGTAATTTTGAAGCCACTTTGAGGGTAATGATTAATTCATTTGACAAGGTCACAAAGAAGAGCACCTTCGAGTATAAACGGCATGTGGTAATTGTTTCATTCACGACTGCTGACTTTATACGAGTCTTTAGCATACCAGGCCGCAATGGGAAGAAAGTCGAGACAAAATCAGAGAAAATGCCACGAGACCGCAAGGAGTTTTGGATTAAGTGAGTTTCCCGCACCCTCACCCCAGCGGAGTTAGACTCCATAGTGAAGGCGGCGAAGGGTAGAGGCATTAAGAAAGATTTCATTGCAGAGGGGCCTTGGCGATGTATTCTTGACGTGATAAAAAGTAGGCTTACAGGGGCAAGTCGGGCCCCGGATATTGCTTTGGCTCAGATAGTTCATATGAATGGACTCGTGAATGGAGTTGTATACGACTGGGTGTCTGTGTTAGCAGAAAAGATGTTTGAATTTATGACCCTTCAGCATCGTACGTTTTACATGCCTCACTACGCCATTGGCCTATTTCTGGAGGCTACACTCTGACAGATCCCGGTTGATAAGTTGGAACTCAAGCCCCAGGGCAAGTTGGCAATCGGAGAGCCTCCAGTCTTTTATTGGAGGTATTTGGATACCGGGGGGACGAACATGGGCCAAAAGAGGCGCAGGTAGGCAGTTGCAAAGTCCGAGCCTGACGGCATTGACAGTGGTCGGGAAGACACTGGGCTCTCTTCCTTGAGTTGGAACAACGAAACTTTGATAATGTTTTATGCAGACTTCATTTCTTCTGTTTGGCCTCTGGAGCAAAAGTTGCTCCACACAAGTCTACAATTCTTGGGTGGTCTTGCAGTGCTCCTGGTTGGGCAATTTCTAAAGGATGGCAGTGGGCAGAGCCTAATTCTATTGTCAGATATCTGGGCATTCCATTTGCTATTGAACCCTCTACTAAAGATATGTGGTTATGGATATTCTCTAAGATTGAGAAAAAGCACTTGAAGTGGCAGACTCATTTGCTTTCTTTGGCTGGGAGAGTTCAAATTGTTCAGAAGGTTATTTCTTCACACCGTATATATTTTTCCTCATCATGGCTTTTTGCTAAGTATCAAAGTAATAAAACTGACAAAATCGTGAAGGATTTCTTATGGTCAGATGGCATGGGCAATCACAAGAGACATTGTGTGAACTGGGAGTGGTGTAGCAGACCTAGAAAGTTGGGAGGCTTGGGCATCCGAGACATCAGGGCTCATGGTGTTGCTCTTGCTTCTAAATGGATTCTCAAATCTCTCAATGGTAATGAACCATGGAAAGTGTTGGTTAGGCATAATATTGAAAGATTAGTGATTAGGAAAGGTAAAAAATGGAAAGATATTCCAATATGTGATGTTATTTTGGGAGATTTCAGTATCAAACTATTTGGCTCAAATGTATTCAAGTCTCTGTGGAAAGCATGGTCCCAGGTTAGAACTTTACTCTCTTCCAAAGGTGTTATTAGTGACCCCCCTTCTTATGTTGTTACTGACAGATTAATCTGGTGGGGAGTGTTTATGAATAACAAGCCCCTTGCCTTGACTAAAAGTTGTTCTGCTAAAATTTGGAATGACAAAGGCATCTCTCTGATTAGAGATATTTTGTTTAACAACCGGCTAGGGTCATGGGCTGAGATCAATTCTAACTATGGCAATCCTTCCACTCAAAAGAAGGCATACTCATTAATTGTTAGGGCTGCAGGATGTTTCTTTCCTGGTAAGATGTTGGATATTGAATCTTTCTTAAAGCAATTGAAGTGGGTTGACAGTACCAATTTCAGTGCTGTGACTACTAAACAGATTTATTGCATGTTGAAGGATGATAGTTCTATCATTAATCGGGTTAACCAGTGTTGGGGCCTTGACTAGCCTCCCTCTAAGTGGCACTTTATTTTTTATTTTTTGTTGCACTCCCCTACTGAACCTAAAAAGTCTCGTTTTTGATGGCTTCTTATTCTCAAAAAGCTTGCAGTGGGGTCAGTTTTATCCTCTGTGGGTCGTGAAACTGTGATCTGTGGGGTTTGTTCTATTCCCGAGTCTTTTGAACATCTTTTTTTTAATGTACTTATGCCCGATATGTCTGGTATATTTTCTTAGGCTACCCTATTGTTCGGAACAGTCGTCCTGGTCTATCTTGGAGTGAGATTCTTGCTAGATATGTAGACTCATTTGATTTCAAATTGAATAGATTTTGGTCTGTGTTAACCTGTGAGATTTTATGGTTTATTTGGAAAGAGAGGAATGGAGAGATTTTTCAAAACAACAGAAGGCAGCTTACCGGGTTTAATTTTAAACTCACTCATTATTATATTATGACACGGGTATCTGTTGTATTGGAAATCTCTAAAGAAAGGTTTATGATCCTTACCAGAGAAGGCTCTTTGCAAATTCATGAAAGTGACATCCATTCTGTGCAATACTTTAACAAACACAAAGACATGCTGGATCCCAAGGAGCTGGAAGCTCTGAATCAATATGTTAAGGATATGAAAGTGACGCAGGTCAAGACAGTGGCTGGGGAAGAGAACCTGACCCAAGGATTGATCCGAGTACATCCAATGCCCCTGCTGATAGTGTCCCTGGATGGGACAATGATACATGTGGACCGGATGGTGTCTATAACAGTGAAAAGAACCCATGGAGCAGTTAGATTTATAAATACATACTTCCTTTTTGTATAATCAATATGTGCATAAGACTATATGATATCAGGGCTCAAGTATTATAAAGCAAAGCGAAGCCCGATTTTGTAAGGACATATATAAAAAGTGATACAGTGTTGATTCTCTAGGACCTCGGGTAGGTCAGTACACTTGACAGTTTATTGTTGATAATGTAGTAGCTTTTCTGAACTATCTTAATATAAAAAGTAATTATATTATCACAACCCTTATGCTATCTATGTCGGCTTGAAGGAATCCGACCGTAGCTACAATAACATTAACAGTTTTGAGATTCTTTATGACAATTAAACATATATTGGTGAGAAAAATATTTTTAAAGATATTAACAGAAATACAATAACAGCATAGAGAACCCAGATTAGAGAGGAAAAAGGCACAAACCAGAAATGATAATATTCCTTATGGCATCAGCATTATGTATAACTGATGCATATTTATATACATATTTTATTGCCACTGCTATTTTTAATAGAATAAATTTAGCTATAATATATTTCAAGCAAATTATTCTTTGTACTATAATTGGATCCTCTTTATCACTTCTGCTCAAAAATTAAATCATTTGTCCTTATGTACCTTTCATTATGTCATGATATCAACTTGAATACAATTCATTGATATTGAATAAAAGAGGACCCAACTATAGTACAAGAAATCATAATCTTCAAATTTATCATCACTTCTTCCCAGAGATTAGATCATTAGTTCCCATGTACCTTTTTATGAAATCACCTTGAATATGATTCATTGATATTGCAGCACAAGGGGTCAAGTGAAGATTTACATTTTATGTGATGATTGATATTACCCATTCAAACATTACATAAAAGTAAAATAGAGAATATACAAAAAGCCAACAACAGTCTCCCATTTGTGTGGAATATATGCATGTACAACGATGAGGATCTGTCCACAGGATAAGACCAAGAAAAAGCACGAGTGAAAAAGAACAAAAAATATTGATGAATTAATCTCATCAATTCCTCCCTATTGAAAAGAAGTTATCCCTATCTTCTGTGTGAGATGACAAAAAAATTCTGCAAAAGTAGTGACAGGAAAAAAATAAAAATAATTATATTAATATGCATAAGTGATGAAAAGTAGGTAATGGACTCAAGAATACATCAGTTTGCAATAGAAAGTCTTAAGAATAAATCTTAGGAAGAAAAATAAAAGAACAAAAGCACTAAAAATAAATGAAATAGTGCAACAACAACACAAGTGGTTAAGAAACCAATACAAATAGCCATGTTGGGGGAACAAAAACCACAAAGAGCAAGGCTGCTTGCTAGAAGTATAGGATACAAGTCTCATCTTATATCTCTATTAAGACTTGGAAGGCAAGCATCATCAACGTCATTGTCAATCACTGTGAAAGTACTAATACATGACATGATAATCTAATCAGGGAGTGTCAAAGGCCAGTGAATTTAGGCATGGTGGTGCAAGGAGAAAGCAAAGCACTCCCTCTAGAATCTATCTTAGCGTCCAAGGCCTCTAGAATCTATATTAGCGTCCAAGGCTGAGTAGCTCACACAGTAATTAAGAAACTTGTAATTTATATGTCTTTGTGGACCAACGGATTCAATCCATCTCATCATAAAGTAGAATCATGCCCTCAAGAAGGAAGCCTGCACGAGTACTGGAGTTGGCATGGACCTTGGGTTTGCTCCCCAACTGTCTCGAGTTCGACTCCAAAGCCCGGACCCACTCAATGCACCTAGCTTGTGAGCGGCTTGGTACATCCCCAGAGGACTAGTCTCGCCCCAGCTCGCCCTTCCCGACCCCAACTTGGCAGTAAGTCCAAGGTAAGGCGGGTTGGTCATTGGGTTGGGCCACACAAATACCTCTAGCACAAAAAAAAGGAAAAAAAAAAAGTCCTCAAGAAGGATCAAAAACACATTGTTGAGGGAGAACTTGCAAGGGCATTGAGTAGCATTGGTATCTTGGGTGAAATGTCCTACTATTCTATCTACCTCGATGTATGAAATAGCAATATTCAAAGAACATTTAGTGTTGTTGATCTCCTACATGTGTCAAAAGAAAGAGGCGATTAGCATGGAGGCTATATGGTCTATAGGGAATCCTTACAAGGTTATGTGTTAAAAGGTGATGACCTCTCAAAAATAAAGGGTTAGGCACTAATGGTCAAGATATATTAAGAAAATAGATAAAGTGCAAGCAAGTCTATAGAAGTAGTGGTATCTCCTTTGATACGAAGTATATGGGGAATCTAAAAATTATATTCTCAGTCTCTAACTATCAGAGGAAGCAAATGAAAGCAAGGACCCAATGAAGAATTATCGAAGTATGCAACTAATCAAGTAAACACAGAACTAAATTATTTTTTGGTGATGTGAAATTGCTCCTACACCTTGGAATGCTCCTATATCAAACACTAGGGGATATTTGAAAATCGAATCCTTCACTTTCCATGTGTTGTAAAAGTTGCAGATCCAACACTATGGCATAAAGTTTGGCAAACACATGCCCAATCATAATGGTCCTATAGTTGCCAAGGTTGGAGAGATCTTTGGAATTATGATTAGGATGAATTATGTGTTAGGCTTAGGACTTAGGAAAACCTAAACAAACCACCTCGCTAAAAAGTTTTACCGAAATAAGGCAAGGGAATCCATACATATTTGATGAAATTAGCTTGGAGGCTTTCTCAATTTGCCACTTTGCTAGTACACAACTTTAAAATAATCCTCTTGATGGTAGAAGTGAAGATAGTAGAGGATGGGAATGGAGTGGGGGCCAAAACAAAGAACCACTTAGCCAATGTCAATACAAAACCTTAATTGTATAGTTTTACCTTTATCATAATGGCATCATAGATCCAAAGTTGAGTTTTTAATTCAATGTTAAGAGCATTGAGCCTAATACCTTCAACAAATTCAAAAATGACACCCCTGGCTGACCCCAATGGTATTGTTCATTAAGTCAGAAAGACCGTCAAAACTACTGAATAATTGTCTCATAAACCCTTCAGGTTGTGGTGCTGAGTGAATTTGGAATGCCAATGCTGCACAACTATTGGAAAAGTAAGTGTCTTGAAGCCAAGTCAAAGGTCTTCTTGAAGTCTATAGAACAACAAAAGACTTTGGAAGATCAATGACAAGCTTCCTCAATAATGGCTCAGAGTGTAAAGATGTGATCAATGGTCGAGTGGTCTCTCTAGAAGTTGGCCTATCCCCTAGCTTTGTCTTTCTCCACCCTTTCTCCAAGTTCTTTAAATGTTGCACATCCAACACCATGGCATAAAGTTTAGCAAACATATGCCCAATCATAATGATCCTATAATTTCCAAGGTTGGAGAGATCTTTAGATTTATGAATAGGATGAATTATGCTTTGAGACTAGAACTACGGAAAACCTAAACAAACCACCTCATTAAAATAATTTGCCAAAGCAAAGGCAAAGGAACCCAAACATATTTGAACTCACCTTGGAGCCCTTCCCAATCTATTACTTTTATGGTACTTAACTTCAAAATGGCCTTCTTGATGGTCCAAGTGGACCAAACAATAGAGAATGACAATGGAGTGGGGATAGTAGTAGAGAACCACTTGGTAAAGGTTGATAGAGAACCACTTGGCCAATGTCGATCGAGAACCTTATCTTTATAGCTTTATCTTGCTCATATGGACAACACAATTTCCAAGCTGAGTTGAAAGTTCTATGTGAAGAGCACTGAGCCTAACTACTTAACAATAGTGTAAAGTCCATATATAATGGATTTTAGTTTATGATTCTTATCTAGATGAAATCAAACATAAATACCAACTCAAAAAGGAGAAGGTACGCAATTATGATCATGAAATGCCTTGAGTGTGGCTTGGTTCATTGGAGAATGTTCTAAATTTGGGCATCAAACTTTGCCAAATTTTGCATAGTGCGAGCCTTTGTGTTGCGCCTTCTACTAATGCGACATATCTATAGCTAGACGAAGCCCCAAAATCTTGCGAGGCACGAAAGGTGCAAACCATAATTGAGATTGGCTTGTAACAAGATCTATGCATGTTAAGCCAATAGATACCCTCCTAATTATGTACCCCACTATAGCAAATTGGAAAGCATCAATGTTAAGATCAATGATTGTTGTAGATCAAGGAGAGGAAGTACCAAAGTATAGTGGGTATCTTCCACAGGAGATTTGAATGCTTGGGGTAGTATCATGTTAGGATAGTCTACCTTAAAGTCCTAAATGATATCAAGAGTCAAACAAAAAGTAAATTGACGTGCTTGTCAGCATACTAGGAAGTGAAGGACTACTAGAAGTAAACTGATATAATTTACCAGCTATGTATAGTTGGTAGGTCTTATTGAAGCCATCAAAGATAACTTTCTGATTACGCTAATTAGAGGCCCCAAGTATCATATGGCAACAATCAAATGGAGCGACATCACAATCTAATGTGTCCTTGAATGGTTCAATGCAAACTGTGAAAGAACTATAGTGAGACATAAGTGGAAGGTCCCTTCTAATTCCAAGTAGTATGGCTGCCAAATTCAAGAATAAGCTCCACCAATCTATTTTTATAAACAAATATTTCCTATTTCTAGCAAAACAATTACTGATCATGAAAATGAGTATACATGCAAAGATTATATCATGAATCTGTAAATTTTTGAACTGTGACTATTCCTCAACTATAAGGGCATTCACCTTTTTAGAATGTGGGATACAGAGTTCTTCTATGATGTATCTTGTGTATTTGCAATAATAAAATAAGGAACCAAACACTTAACCAAGCGACTCTGTGAAAAAGTTTCAAAATTTGAGTATGAGTTAACAAGACAGAGGAGCTGGCAAAGATAGAAGAGGAAGAAGAATGATTACGCTTTGAAGATGCCTTATATTACAGAACATCCAACTCTAAGAAAGCTACAAAGCATACTCCAATGAAGTGATGGCAAAGTGCTCTAAGTCCCTTGAGAGATGACAAAATAATTATGAGACAACTGAACAGAATGACAACGTTAGTATCCTGCATCTCTAATATGATGGAGAGATGATTAAAATGGTCAGTTTATTATTGGACTGACTGTCCAAAAGGGTGGCAAAGCTGAAGCTAACTTTGCAATAACTCACCTTTATAAACGAGGCCTGTTCATGGGCCTATGAGGGTTCAACCTCGATCGGCATAGGTAAAGATGGAGTCTTGGAGACCCCAGATAAAGGGTGGACTAAAGTCAAATTTGACGGGGCCTCAAAGGGTAATCTAGGTCCATCAAGGGCAGGTTTTGTGGCGAGGGATGAGGAAGGTAACATACAGATGATTGGAGCGAAGAGGCTCCCGATAGGCACGAACAAGGAAGCGGAGAGCTTGCCTGCAGTTCTTGCTATCAAAATGGCAATGAAAAAGGGGGTGAGAAAACTACATTTGGAAGGAGATTCGCAGATTATTATCAACGGAATCATTAAAAGTGAATCTGGAACATGGCATTTGAACAAATACATTCTAAGGATTAAGGTGATGTTAGAGACTTTTGATGAATTTAAAGTTGATGTATTGCGGGAGGCAAATGATGTAGCAGATAAGATATCTAATGTGGGGGTGACATTATTAGACCAAACTAAGGAGGAGTATATAGAAGATTTTAGGGGATTGCAAGTTGACTTTCAGACTTAAAAAGGTGGGCGTTGTTCGAAAGAAGAAAGTTCTTTGATACGGCTAGGAGGGTTGGTCTTAGTCTAAAAATGGTGTTGAAGGGGCCTTTGGTTTTAAACTATGAAGGAGAAGATTTAATCATATATTGAAAGGCTTATATCATGCTTGCCCAAAACCGTCGAGTGTTGATGTTGCTATCATCATCAAATAATCATTTCAACATAATGGCCCGGGATTGTGGTTGCTTCGAGTGGTATCCAAAAATTTCTAGAAAGGGAACATAAAACTTGTTTAAAATCGGTTATTTCTGTTGAAAGCGACATTGCAAGCAAAGAAAATGACAGAACAAAGAAGATGGAGGCAAACTTCTCCCTCAACTCGCCAAATCAATTGTCGGCGTTCAGAGGTGAAATCACTATTCGGAGGTTGCGAGGAGTTTTTAAATTTGACGATGAGAGATTTTGGGGTTGTATAATGTAGTTGCTAGGAGAAGAGTATTTGAAAACTGACCTAAAGCAGACGACGAATTTGGACATTTCCTCTCTTCTTCTAGCCTGGGCACTTCAATTGGGAAGTAGAGAGGAGGCACTGAAAGCCATGCGTCTTTGTGTAAAGCCGGAGTGGGCAGGAGGGATGATTCCAATTGTGGGTCGAGCTAAACCGGGGGTTGGGCTTGCGACAGGGGATGGCCCATGGCAGGTTGTGGAGGGTGCGTCCAGAGAGTTTCAACCATTCATTCTCTGGAGTTCTTCAAAGCCGAAAGAAAAACAGATTGAAGCAGCGGGGTGGATGGGATGGTTTGTTGATGTATATGCAAGCCGCAAAGGAGGAAATGGAGCGCTTGGAAGCTGAGCGGCGAAGGAAGACGAAATCGACTCCGAGGAAATCAATGGTGAAGCTGCGATGTTGGGGATGTTGCTGTCAAACCAGACAGGAAAGGAAAAAAGGGCAAAATTGACACTCGTGGCGGCATGTTCATTCCAGTCCAGTCGAAGGAAGAAATGTTGAAGAAGTGGGTAGGGTGAGATGCCCTTGTTCTGGTCTGCCCAATTTTGCTAGTATCGGGCATGTTATACAGCTGTCGTATTATGTGTATGTCTGGAAGGAGGAGCTGAGAAAGGTTTTAGGTTTAGAGGAAAGTGTATGAAGTTTACAGTTGTTTATGCCATGTTTTGTAGACGCCTGCAAGGCTTAGATGAAGTTGAAGGTGTAGGGTATGTGGCTATAGGTGGATAAAGTCTATCTTTGCCAAACAGAAGTGGCATATTGTAAAGCTTTATTATCAAATTAATAAAATATATCAATTATTACCGATCAAAAAAAAACTCACCTTTATAAACAAGAAGGTAACTGCTTTTTGATGATCTTTTTGAAAATTGTGCAAAAAACAATGTTTGGTCCCTTTCATACGGCCACAATTTGGGCATGAGCCTGCCACCAAATTAAAGCATGGTCATTCATATGAAACTCAATAACCAAATTGTGTGGCTCCAAGAGAGCTGTTTAAATTTTGACATATACCTCCAAAATACAAATCCAAGCATCCTGTCCACATCAATGGTTTCATCAAAATGGGTAATAGAAATCTTGATGTCCAACATCATAGCAAGTTGTACAACCACAATAGAAAATTGAAAAGTGTTGGTAGCATGTACTTGTTTGGTGAGTTATTGCAAAATGCTTGTCATGCAAAGCATAAGCTTCAGTTGAAATTCATTACGCTGTTTTTGTTTGTCATGTAGCTTCCATGTAAGGAAGTAGACCAGGTACCGGTCTTGTTTCACACTTGACGGGCTTTTTGATTGCCAAAAAGGTCCATGACAATTAAAGTATGCATAAGCAGCATAAGAGGTACTTAGAAGCATTCAATATAGAGTTGAGAGCCTAAACTAAATTTGATTATGCTACTAGATACGATGGATTTAGTTTGTTACTATTGTAAAAAGGTATAATCAAAGGTGATACCCTTGCAGTAATATTTAATATAACATTTGCTTGCTATCTATACTTATAGTTTTTATTTGCATTCAGAGTTATTTGACCATTGTTGTTGTATTATACTGATATACCATTGTTATTTGATCATTGTTGTTGTATTATACTGATATACCATTGTTATTTTACTTTCCTAGTCATTGTAAAGAACACACAAGAAAAAAATTATGTTATGGTTGGTAAAGCCAAGATATTAGCATGGAAGGAAGTGTGTACCCCAGTTCATTGAGGGCAGATTTGAGTGCTATGCAAATAGTAATACAACTTAGAGTGGAAAGGACAACAATGTGAGTAAGTGATGTAAGGCAATCTGTTAAACTGTTGAGTAAAAGTTATTTTCCATGGGACCAGATAACACTCAAACCTAGGGTGTGCATGTTGGGGTGTTCTACCAGTAAGTGATCAGCCATCTTTGTGATCAAAGAAGCTTTTTGATAGGTTCCTTCTTAAAGTTCCTGTGTGGCTAATTTCTTCCAGCGCCTCACATTAAACCACACTTTGGTGCTTAGGGCTCCTAGTCTGGCTGTGATATCATGTTTTTTTCCATGGACCACCTGTGATTCAAATCTAGGAGCTCTCATATGCATGCTTGCGTGCCCTACCACTGAGCTGCTGGCCTTCTTTGTGACCAGGGCTTTTCGTTAGGCTCCTTATTACAGTTTCGATGTGGATCACATCTCCAACAGTAAAAAACACCCAACTGATAAGTATATCAATAAAATTACTTTTCTCAAACAAAAATCAATTCATTGTCAATGCAGATTGGACAGCCTCAGGCATCACTCTCTGAATTACAGGAAGGGTACAAGTGACATGAGAAGACAAAAAGAGTTCAGATCTGATTGTGTCATGAAAAAAAGCTGAAAACAGTTAGACCTATGCACTGTTCACAAATGTGAAAAATTAGAGTTTGGATCAAGAGACTTAAAAAGAGAATGGAATCGAAAGGTTCATTGATTTCAAAACCAGCAAGGTAAGCCAAATCAGGATCCAACAATTCGTTTTTAAACCAGAAACATTATTGGAAAGCATATGCCAAATGATAACCATAATCAAATCCCAACTAGAACAGTTTCTATGAACCATGCAAAACTAAATTAAAAGGATTGATTAGTTAGAGGAAGATGGATAAACATATGGTAAAGGTAACATCTTCCACTTCCATACTCTGTTTTGAAGATTTTCACATACACCAATACCTGCACATGTATGGCCGATACCACCCTAAATATTTTAGGATAGATATGAAGCTGTGCCTTGTCCCAAAACATTCCATAGGGCATTTTCAGACCAACAAGGATGCATCTTGCATCAGATTCGCATCACTTGTCCCACTCTCACTAAAAGTGACATTTTGAATGTTCACTAACTTCATAGGCAGGGATGCAGTTTAAATGAATGCTGAACCCCTTGTCGATACTCTAATAAGTTTTAGGCTGGGATTTTACTGTTCACAGGACTTAGGTGACCGTTGATTGGGTTTACTCTCCAGGCCTCTGTGACCATCTACCATCTGACCTCCTTACACATGATCAAATAATAAAGCACTTACAATGCTAAACAGCACTTCTAGAAAAGGGGATAATTCGTACATCATTCAGGCTATATATTGCAATTTTTACATATTCATAAGAAGAGTAAAGTACAAAACATACAGAATTGCGCTTGCCTAACTCTATATATTATAAAAAATTACAATCATAATACACCGGGAATAGAATGAAATTAATATACTGGTTCTTCACCTAGATTGCAAGCAATTGTATTGGAACAGTACAATATAATACATACCCAGGAACAAAAAGACAGATAAAGAAGAGCTTAAGATTTAAAGTACCTGCACTCCATGCCTATGGGCAGTATTGGTCCAGCAAGGTGGTGGCAACGTGACCAGATTGTGTGAAAAGTAAACGAAAATGTCAATCAAATGCCAATGCCATATTGCATAGGCATCGCTGTTGTTGTATCCCTGTACCCACTTATCATCCACATATCCACCCTGCATGTCATGGCAGACAAGCATCCTGGGCCTATTTTCTAGTGGCTTTGAAGCTCTGGAAGGAGGCAAAGGCACAGAGCATTTGTTGAAAGGGAAATGAAAGGACTCGTAGTATGATTTATTTTGTAACTCCTCCAGAGTTTTCAAAGGATATGAGATGGGTACAGCGGGCTTCTTAGGATCCACCCGAGGCTCCATGGCTGAAGAAATAGAAGAATCTTTTTTCTTCAAATAGTCAGAGACCTTATGTAGAATAGACAATAAGCTTCTGACAAAGAGCTTGATCTTTCTCTTCGCTTCTGAAAATATAGGGCCAGACATAAATATTGTACCCAAAAACACTACCAACGCGGAGTAAACCAATGAAAGAAATTATAAATATAACATTCAATATATAATATTGGGCGAGTGAATAAGAACAGTAGGGCGAAATTTCATTGAGTTTCAGAAAGAATACACTATAAACCAATGGAGTGATCACAGGAAGCATTCACATTGCTAAAGTTCCTAAGTGGGTATTGGTACTCGGAAGAGTAGATCCGGACAAAAAAAATTGGACCCATGTCATAATTTGATGAACATTTCAAGAAAATGGAAGTTCCCAGGAAATGGCATATGTAATAAACTGTATAGCACAACTCAGCTTCAAGGAAGAAAGAAAAATGCCATAACAGAAAAGTCCAGAGACGATTGACTGTCAGAAGTCCGGGTGATTCCACTTTTCTAAGTGTATTGGTGAAGATCGCTTTCCTTGAATTAGAGTTTAGTACTTTTCAAATCAATCTCTTTGAACGTGTTAATTCGGAATCAAATTAGAGATTTTAACTAGCTGGGTAAAACTGTAAGTTTCTTGATCAAACGTGAAGTTCACTGCTGGATTCCGAGAAGATTATAAAACTCTGGCGCTTATGGCTACGAGGAATCCTGTGCTGTTCTTGGGTCCCAAAGGCTGCTTTGGTAGCGACCATGATTTGGAAGAAAGAAATTAATTTATGGAAGAAACTTCCGCCACTATGGCGACGACAAAGACTTGCGATGGAAGAAACTTGGATTTAGAAGGTGGGAATCTTATCCTCTGTTAAGCTATCGTTTTTTTAAAGCTATTTGTTTTATTCCCTTATCACGTGTGAAATTAGAGTAGTTTATAGATATGATTTATATTATTTGTGTACTCTATAGGGAAAGAACATTGTTACTACTTATAATTATAGTTCACTCCTTGTTAATTTAACTTTACAATGATTAATTTTAAAGGAATTAAATAATAATAATTAAAAGTTTATTAATAAATTTTATATATATATATAGATCATGGTATGTTTAGAAATTGTAAATTTTAAGAATTGTGTAATTTTATTTGTATTCATAGTGCATGATTAGTGGGGCACTTGTACATAAATATTAGCAATATTTGAGGTAGTTAAGTCATACAAAGACAATTTAAAAAATCATCAAAATCCAATGCATTGTTTAGGATTTGAGTGCAACACCTCCTCCATTACCATGTGTGTTGGAGGGAAATTGAACTTCATGACCTCGTGCTTTACTATAGCAAACTCTCACTAATCAAACCAGGCCCTAGTTCAATATTTGTATGTATGTTAATTTTATTTGGTTTTAGATTTATTAGGTGAAATGATTTAATATAGTTATTTATAGATAACTGATGTATATTTATAAAAAAAATTAAATTATTGATTTATAAGATATTTTTATTGATATTTTATTTATTCGTTTATTGTTATATATTACTATTTATTATATTTGTATATTAGTGTATATTTTAACATTAATAGAGTCCTATCATTAGAAGGGGACTCCAAGCTAATTGTTGATGATGTTAAAGGGCTATCCAAGGCCAACTAGTCAGTCGATGGATTTTTGGGAGATGTTTGTAATGTCCCCTTTTGGGCACATTATCTCATGCCTTATAGTTAGCCTTTTTACCATGGTCTGATGGGCTAACCGAGGTTTGGCACAGGATTAGAGGGGTGTTTGGCCTAGGTGTTTTCAGTTTCAGGCCAATCGGATCAGTTTCCACAGGGTTTCCAGGATGCTTACTATTTATAGTGAGTAGGAGGAACTCAGTGTTCCTGGCATTTCAATAGTGGACTAGGAGTGTCTCGTCGAGGGCTTTCCGGCAAACTATCACACGTCTTCATCCGAGTTCGTTTGGTCCTCCATTTTAATGCCAGAAGATTCCTCACTTTATTTTATTATGTCACTTTATAACCAATGGTTATATTTATTTAAAAAGTGACTTTAAGTGAGAATATGAAAAGACAAAGAGGGGAAACTGAAGAGTCACAGCCATTGCTTTAAAAGAAGGATTGAAGGCTCATTTGAAAATGCTTAGTTTATGATATGATATTTTATCTCTTGGAGATATCAGGAAGCGTCAGCTTTCGAATTTAGCCTTCAGGACGGAAACCTTTTTGGCTCAGAGGAGGATTAGACGTAGCCCCAGTTCGTCTCCGGTGTGGATTCACTACAGAGTTCGCCATTGCATTCACAGGTTCTTTTCTATTGATTGTCATTCTCCTAAATATTGTAATTCAGATTTTGGATTGTGGAAATCCCATTATTATTGTATTGCTGTTGTTTTACGCAATAATATTACTGAGGTTTTACGGGGATAATTGCTGGATTATTGTTATCGAATTAATGATTTGTTGCATGCATTTATATGTTTAAATCTGTATGAGATTTATTGGTAAAAATTGGGAGAATGGCCGATTAGGGTCATTTCAGTGGTATTAGAGCTATAAATCTTGCCAGCCTGTGAGGTTTTCTTCAGAAAAAAATCTTTGGAAGGGTTTTTATGAGTACAAAAATCAGAGTTATTAGACTCTTCATTTTGGAAACTGCTTCAGATTTCATTTGTCGAGCTTAAGTGCATTGAAATTGTCGATGGAAGTAGCCTATTGATGGATGCCCTCAGCCAGGTACAGGTAGACTGAAATTTGCATAGGATTTTAGTTGTGAAATAGCTATCTTCTATTGGGCAGGCTTGGTGTAAATCTCTGTATGTACACCTTGTGTTGTTTGGGAACGGTGACTCCTATATGCTAAGTCACGTGAATGATACTTGGGAGTAATAACAGTTGACAGAACTTACTCCCACATACAAAAGATCTCGTCTTGCATACACAGATTGAAATCTGGATATTGCCACAAAGCAAATAGACTGGTCTGAGATCGATTATTCACATCTACATTTCAGAGTGAAGACAGTTGTTATATGGGTTGAGTATCGGGCAGAGTGAAGGCGAACGGACTGCTGAGAAAGATTTTGCATCTTTATCGAGCCATTTCATTGCCCAAGTTTAGTCTTGGCATATTGGTTATATATTATAGTTGGGTGATTAATGTCTGAGTATTGAAGCAAACTGACAAACAATTGAATATTTTTTTAATACCCAAGTTTTTTAAGAAAAGAGTATTAAGAGAATGAAATATTTGGGACTGCTAAACATCGAAGGGGATATAATAGTCATTATCATCTGAAGTATTTTGGCCTGATAAATACAGGTGTCATTGTTTTGAGATATATGTTGCCAATCCTTATAAACTCTTATTTACAGCACACCAGTGGGCCCGATTTATTGTGTGCCATGTATGAGTTCAAATATTATAAAACGGTGACCACCATTTATATAGCAAGGTGTTAGGAAATTTTGATGCCAAGTGCCGATAAACTCTTTTTGGTTTATTTAAATCTTTGTTGTAAAAGGATTTTTGCATATTATATTTCCAATACAAGCAACATTCAGAGCACTTAAATATTGCGCAGAAAAAACATTACTATAGCGGCTCATTCATTTTTGGCGTGACTAAGGGATGATTGGAATTCAGTTGGAAACAATCTGAATATCTCTGTGCATTTTTTGGGGTGATACGACACTGAGAATAGGAGTTTGAATAGAGCTGAGTAAGTATCAGACAGAATTTCTCAGAAACAAGTTGGCTGGAGGATGGACACTGCAAAAGATTCTCGTAAGTTTTTTTAGAGACTTGCATGCATGAGTGAAGTTTAAGAAGAATGTCCAGACTAAACGAGCAAGCCCAAGTCTGCCTATGGTTTTTCGTGGCATAATTCAAAATTGTGTAGTTGCTCCAGTTTTTAGATGGAGACCATTGAGAGTCTTTTCTAAAGCTACCTAAGACTTGCAAGTGAGCTAGGGAATGACCGCAACCATTGTGTTTATATGAAGGATTGATTATCAAGAATACCTGTAGCTCTCCTAAGCCCTTTTGGCATGATATGAAAGGCAGGTTTGTCATGCATAAAGTTGGTAGCTACAGCGGTATTCTGGGTTGTGTAGACGACAGGAATAGTGTCGAGTGTGGCTAGTGTAGTGAAACACGGGGGAAATAATACATAGCAATAACTAAAAAGGGAAGGTGTTTCCGCGTAGAGCAGAACAAATGAACCATTGTGTCGAGGTGTAGAAGCGGCTGGAGTAAGCACGCAGCGTACAGGACAGTGGTGGATTGCGCTGGCCTTTCAATGCAACATCACACTTGCCTACCACTCCAGAATCTTATCACACAGGTATGTGTTCACCCATGTATTACAAATGTGACAAGAGGTATTGGTGAATGTATAGAATTAGAGATCTTCTCCTAGAGTTATATTTATGTCTGTGTGCAGTAAGCAAACGTGAAACATTGAATATATTTCTCCTATCTTTACAACATCCTTTGCATCAAATTCTTATTGCCTTTGAGGATTCGGAGCCAAGGATAAGACATTTTAATATCTCAAAAAAAACTAGAATGAATAGTGTGGGAAGTGAAACGCATGGGCAGTCAATTCCAGTATAATAAACCAACTATCATATTCAAATTGTTTAATTACAAGGAATTTGTGTGGCACAAGCCCGAGACCTCTCATTAGAATTCTAGAAAAGGCCCAGACTGGATCATTACAGCAGAGAGAACAACAGTTGTGTAACCTTCTTGCAATTGACTCTCCTAACTTCAGCAGTAAACAGTGTTTAACAATTTCAAGGCATTGGCACGAAATTGTAATTCAAGGAGTTTTTATTTTGGTTGAGAGCATACATATTGAAGTATATATTTATTGATATATAGGAACACTTCTTGTTGTGTAAGAGGTCTATTGTTTGTTCAGAACTTTCAGAACTGGATTGTTCTATTAAACTGGCAGAATATTGAATGATCTCCTCAAACAGCGTTTGTCTTCATCTATATGCATATGTTTCAAACATTAATAAGAAACACCATTATCTATATAAGGGTGAGGTGTTGTTAATGCAAACTGTTTGACATAATTCCTCCCTATCTGGGTAGATGAATAAAAGAATTTTGATACAAACAGGACAGTCTTAAACAGTTTGGACCAAGGTTACCTCACTTGGAATTGGTTCCTTACTTGAACAGTAGGATAGGTCATGATGGAGGGGTTGTTCAGAAACACACAAGCATGGAAAGACCTTAAACAAATGCAACAAACACTCAATCGGGAATTGCAGCATTTAAGTGACACACTTTCCAGGAAATTTGGAACCCCTAAGGTTTCATCTTCATCTACAGGTGCAAGTAAGAGACTTCATGCCATGACAACAAAGGATGCAATCATGACCAGCCACCAGAAGTATTGCATTCTTCCTAAGAAGATTCATGACCATCTTCCCTTTGCACAATTTATGGGTGTTCCAAAGGAGGAGGATGATGGTTTGGATTCTGCAAAGCAACAGCTTAGTTAGAATGAAGCCACTACTATTCATAAGGGCCACAAGGTGGAAAAGGATACAATCTCGGATCAGCTACCCGAGAATTTGAAGGAGTCTCCATGCACTGTGGCATCATGTCCTTTGGTTGATGACTATAGGGTTGATAAAGCATCTTTTCAATCATCTATTTGTGTAGCAACAGCTGAGAAAAGTCATGAGGATATTCACTCTTATGAAGGTAATACCTTGATCCAGCATAATGTTGATTAGATGGAACATAGTGGAAATATAGAACTCAAGTTGATTGATAACTTACTCTTTGAGATGAGTGTCGATTGGATATTTGAGAGTCCACTATTTGAGCTAGAGGATGGACCACCTCTTGAAATTGATCAGGAGCCCCAACTCTTGGTCTCAGAGAATATTGTTCAGTTAGTTGTCGATTGTATCCAGGAGGCAGTTGCCTTGCCACATTCGACAAATAGACATAATGCTGATTGCAAATCAGCCTTTGATAGAAACATGGCTATCAGTATGGCCAAGAAGTTCATAAGGAGAGAAGATAGTGTTGATATGTATCCCTTGATTTGTTTTCCTCTTCACACAGATTCATCCAGTGCCTATGGTAACTCTACCATCACAGATTTTGAGCATGATGATGACGATTGGGTTGAGTCTATTCAGTACGGGGTAGTTGAGCTTGGTATGATGACTATGATTGATGGTGTGAATTTTTCACACCAAGGTGTACACTGTATGACTATGAGTATGGAGAGATAGTTATGGAATCCTTATGTTGATTCAGGATTTCCACCAGAGTTGGTTAGTGCATCGCTTGTTGGCCACATTATATGGGATGCATTTGGTTTTCCATTCAGCCCACCTACGGAGAACTTCCTTTCCTGATTATTGTAGAGGTGTGGGGTGAGTGATTGGTTTAGTATGCTTCCTCTCCTGTAGATGGAAGCCTTGTCTGACAGTCTGCTTATCTTGCCTCTTCAGTACAGTTTCCAGTTTGGGGGACAAATCAGAGGGGCAGTGTTATGGCAGTTGGGCATTTCTGGTGATTCACTCAGTAGGGGCATCAGGCCTCAGGTTTTTTTAGTCGGCTGGGGAGATAGATGACACTTTTGCTTATGGGATCTAGGAGGGACGTACTGGCGGTTGGTATTTGTTCAAGGAGTCAATTGGTGTGAGGTTTGGTTTCTCCCTGCATCTGACCTTAGAGGTGCCAGTGATCTCAGTTAGCATGAGGTTCTCAATTAGGTTGAGGACTTCCTCAGAGATGATGGTGACATGGGGCAGTTTGGTATGACTGATCTTGCAGTGATTTGGGATCCTGACATTAGGTTGGTTGTTATTTTGTTGTTGTGTGAATGGCTTCAAAAGACAGGGCACAATATTTGTTTCAGCTTCACACGTCAGGTTGGTGGACAGTTTCCCTGAGGTTGGTTTGGGATCCAAGTATTATGATCGCAACATACAGATACTGATTGCTTGGGGGAAAGCAATCTCTAAGAAGGGATGATTTGTAATGTCCCCTTTTGGGCACATTATCTCATGCCTTATAGTTAGCCTTTTTACCATGGTTTGGTGGGCTAACCGAGGTTTGGCAGAGGATCAGAGGGGTGTTTGGCCTAGGTGTTTTCAGTTTCAGGCCAATCGGATCAGTTTCCACAAGGTTTCCAGGATGCTTACTATTTATAGTAAGTAGGAGGAACTCAGTATTCCTGGCATTTCAGTAGTGGACTCGGAGCATCTCGCCGAGGGATTTTTGGCAAGCTATCACACGTCTCCATCCGAGTTCATTTGGTCCTCTGTTTTAATGCCAGAAGATTTCTCACTTTATTTTATTATGTCACTTTATAACCAATGGTTATATTTATTTAAAAAGTGACTTTAAGTGAGAATATGAAAAGATAGAGAGGGGAAATTGAAGAGTCACAGCCATTTCTTTAAAAGAAGGATTGAAGGCTCATTTGAAAATGCTTAGTTTATGATATGATATTTTATCTCTTGGAGATATCAGGAAGCGTCAACTTTTGAATTCATCCTTCAGGACGGAAACCCTTTTGGCTCAGAGGAGGATTGGACGTAGCCCCAATTCGTCTCCGGTGCGGATTCACTGCAGAGTTCGCCATTGCATTCATAGGTTCTTTTCTGTTGATTATCATTCTGCTGAATATTGTAATTCAGATTTTGGATTGTGGAAATCCCATTATTATTGTATTGTTGTTGTTTTACACAATAATATTACTGAGGTTTTATGGGGATAATTGTTGGATTATTGTTATCGAATCAATGATTTGTTGCATGCATTTATATGTTTAAATTTGTATGAGATTTATTGGTAAAATTTGGGAGAATGGCCGGTTAGGGTCATTTCAATGTTCGCAAGCTTCTACTAGGTTTTGACTCCTTTGATATTAATCGTGTTTACAATGAAGACAATGTGTTAGTGGACTCACTACAATTGGCTACAACTTGAAGGGATTGAGGTGCTGGCAAAATCTTAACTCTCTCCCACCAGGTGTACAAACTCTCTTGAAGGGAGAGTATTCAACTTCCTATGGGGATGATGTGTAATAGTATGTATTCGTTGTTGCCCGCTACAGGCAATTTTATTTTGAATTTGAGTATGGTCTTGATGATGGGGCATGACAATCTTGGAATGTGAAGTTGCCTTTTACAATGTGAGAATTAAATGCCCTCTAAGGTGTATTATTATTTTTAGGTGGCCTTTAATTAATCATGAGAATAACATTAATCTAGAGGAGGACTATGTAATGATGAGATGGCACTATGCGAGGATCACAGATAGTCACTTAAGCATTTATCATTACCTCTCTTATAAAGGTGTGTACTCCTTATACGTTGTGTTGAAAAGACCCTCGCTTGTGGGGAACTTGTACCATCCTAAAAATTTAGCATCTATAATTAGATGCTCATTTTAGCCCAATTTTAGTATGTATGGGTTCCCACATTGATTTCACACTCTCTTAATGCTCATTGGACCTTTAAATTAGTATTATAAGTCCTATGCTAATTCAATTTCTTCAAAACTTGAGGTAGGCCCTTATTGCTAAGTGTGATCCTTTATTATTTTTCTTCTTCAATCATTTATTGGTCTACATAGCCCCTATGTTACCATTTGTGGCCTTTGTACCCCTTCCTAACCTCAAAATCAATTGTACCTTCTTTTCTAGCATCTACCCTAGCTCTCGGACCTCCCATTCCAATTTCATCACAATTATCCTAAGTCGATAATATTTGAAACATTATGTACTCAAATACATAACATTTGAAACGTTATGTTCCTACCTTAAATGTCTCAAATTTGGCCCGAAGCTCTATGCGGGTGTTTAAGTGGGAGATTAGGTCTCATAGTCAGTCTGGCTTAATTTTGAATCCCAAAATGTAATGAGATGTATATAAGTAGTCTATCTCTCCTCATTTTGACATCAAGGATTATCAAAAAACCATTATCATCAGGGGCAATCAAGATCAAGATTTCAAGAGCATTCTCAAGGTCTTTGAGCATCCAATTCTTCAAAGAATTCTTCTTCTTCATCAAGCATTATAGAAAACTAAAACATCCATTACACAAGGATTATCTTTGAAGATTTCCTTTTGGGTTTTTGTGGATTTCAAGTTATTGCATTAACACTTGTGATTACATCCAAAGAAGAATTGCGCCATCAAGGTATAAGGTGATTTAAAATACAGATCTAACTTCCATTTTATCTTTTTCTTTATACAAGTTCATTTCATTTTCAAGGTTGATGCCTAAACAGGGGTTTGACCAAGTCAAACCCTATTTTGACAACTATTTTCCCTATTTTTTATGTGAAAGAATAGGTTATGGAGCTACTAGAACTTTTGCAGTGGTCAAACCCCTTTCGACAACCGTTTTCCCTATTTTTTTATGTGCAAGAACAGGTTACGAAGCTACTAGAACTTTTGCAGTTACACCAAGAACTGTCGGAGCATCCCTACAAGTTTAAGGTAGGTACAAAATGTTTCAAACATTCTATACCTCCCAGAACAAGTTAAAATTTGACTTGTAGATAGGTGTCAACTTCGGGGTCTCAAATTCGATAGTTACAAGTATTTTTGGGATTCTTACTATCAAAAATTTAGATCTGTAGAAACATACTTCCTATTTCATTTTCCAGGTGCACATAAATCCTCTTCCACCTCCATCTTTATCTTGTTTATAGCTTCAGCAAGTTCATAATTAGACATTTTGCATAATATCTTTATCTCTCTTCCTTCATTACAAATAGAAAAAAGAATTGAAACCCCGAAAGTAGAGATATTATATTGACATCTCTTCCATCAAGGTGTTGTCAATCATATTTGCCTTAAGGAGGTTTTGTATTCCTAATGTTCAATAGGATATGTCTCTTGATCACCATTTCTTATTGTACGAAATTGTAGCTCACATGAGCCTAGTTGACATGGAGGATGGCTTAATGATTATACCCAACTAGACAGACAAACATTAATCTTTCTTTTAAATCACTCTGTGATAACGACAAGTTTCCCTAACCATATTAAGGGCTATAGTTTTTTTTTGTAGAGCGAGTTATCTTAGGCATTCTATTACAAGGATGGGTGGGGATTGGGTCTGTATTGGGCTAGGTAAATTGGATGATTTCAAGAACAACCCCATTGTGTGACATATTTGCAAGGAAGGGGATATTTTTGGTTATATTGAATCTATTAGTGGGTTCTATGAGGATTTGTTTGCCCAGTTTTCCAATTCTTGGGAAGAAAGGAGAGTTATTGTTGGGGTAACTCTTTTGAAATTAGTGATGAGATGATCATTAAGGCTATTAGGTTATCCTCTAAAGGAATAAAATGGAAGAAGACCAATCAGGAGGTCAATAATGATAGCCTAAATAGGTTTTTCAAAGGAAGTGATGTTCTCATCAAGATGCGGGGAGGATATAATAGGGTGAAGCTTCCACTACCTTGGGAGAAGGTTTGTCTGATGCTTGTGAAGTACTTCACCCTTGAAGGGTGCTTTAAATTTTATTACCATTATCATATGTGTCTTCTTAACCACTTCAGGAAACATGAGATCATATCATTTCCTTTTTTCTTTCTCAATTCCCTTGAAATTTGTGTGTTTGATGCTAAAGAGAGTTCCCTCACTAAAGGTAAGAAACCTATCCTCTTGCATCAAGGACTCATTTTTATACTATACCATTTCCACCTAGTGCTCTGCCCTCCCAAACCTATTTTTGTCTATGAGGCCCATGTCTCGCAATCACCCTCGTCTACTAGCATCATTGATATGCTAGGATATAATAAAAAGAAAGGAATTTGGCACCCAAGAACCCTTAAAATTGCCTCCCGACCTAGCACCCTAGAGTATCTTGATTCCTGATATCCCCACTTCTGAAACTAGTGTTTCGAAAGGTGAAGGACACACATTTTCCACCTCTAAAAGGAAAAAATAATAATCCCCTCCGCCAAGAAAACTAAATTTTACGATCAAGAGGTGAACAATTAAGACAAAGAAGAGGTGGAAGAGGAACACAATACCCCTTGCAGATCCAATAGATTAACCATCTGATCTACAAAGAAAGGAAAAAATTGTTAGTTGATTATGATTCAAAGGAAAACACTAAACAAGGGAATCAAAAAATTGACAGGGGAGGTGGGAAGAATAATACTATGGAGTGTGAAGACAATGAAGTTGATGTTATTGGTAGTTCAAACAAGTCTAATTCTAACAGCTCTGCCCACATATCTGACAGTGTGAAAGAGGAGGCTATTGATCTTACTAGGGGCATGTTATCAGATGATGAAAGCTTATCCCTTCCAACTCCAATTTGGTCCCTGCTCCAGAATTGGCTAATATACAGAATGAGGTGGGAAACCTAGAGAATAAATTAAGTGAGATGGAATGAAAGATAGGGAGCATCTCTAGGTTCATCCTTTGGGTGATGCACAGCTTTGCGACTTCCTTGTGCCTATTGCAACATAGATTCTTGGTGAATATAGACATGATGAAAGTAATTGGAAGGATTTGTTAAAATTCCTTACAAATGATTAGATCCATGTGTTGTATCAGTTGAACTACACCTCCTTACCCCTCTGGGGTTTCTAAAATACTTTACTTTTTGGTCTTGTTGTTTACCTAAAGGACATTTTGTTTTTACCCCTTAAGTGACTTGTACCTATTGTCCTAATAACACAATGTTGTTATTAAAACAGGGTCATTTGACATCCTAAGTAAGAGAAGAAAATTAATATTTTAAAAAGAATGAGGCTTTTAATATTTGGGAAACCAAAAAAATGTTTTTTTATCCCTATGGATTAGTGAAGAGAGTGGAACCTCTTGAGAATGTTATAAAATAAAAGTTGTGGTGCTCATTTGATATATTTTGTTTGTTGTAGAATTTTGAGATATTGTGAACTCTTTGGAGAGTTCATTTCAAGGGCTTTATAGGATGAAAACCTTCATAGCTAACAATCTTGATATTGTTGTAAGATATAGTTTAGAGATTTAGTTTGGTACCTACATGACTAGTATGATCTTTGTGCACATTATAATTATATACTACATTATGTTTTATTATTAGCATATGATTGCAAGTTTTAAGGGTTGATTCAAGGAATAGAAGGAGCTAGTGACTGAAACATACACCTTGTTGGATTTTATTATCAAAAATTATGGAAGTGTTATTTGTGGAGGCTGAAGCACGTCTCTATTCATAACTTCAGAGATAAGTCATTGCTCATTTTGGGTATTGTTAAAAAGGAGCCCTAGCCACGAGTGCCTTGTTTCTATATGTCTCATGCATTATTTGATGGAGGTGTAATGTAGTAGCTGGAATCTGCCCTCAAGAAGGTAATGCCTAATCTTGGTTTGAAGAATATGTTGTTGGATCATCCTATCTGCATTTTAGGGGGTCTGAGAATTAAAATACTATAAGTATTTAGTGAAAACCAATAGTTGGGAGTATGTTGAGTGTTTGGTGGAGTTTTGGTGAGTGGATGTGTTCTTCAAGCTAGTCGGCTAAGAGAAATAGTGTAGCAACAACCACAGTAGAATGACTGGAGAAGTTTTCCTAAGTTGTAAGCCATAAAATGGGGAGTCTACTAGTTGTTAAATATTTCTAGGAAATCTTATGCAACTACTAGCAATATTGGGAATGAAAATAATCAATAGTAGCTACCTAGAGATTTTTCTTTGTCATTTGTAGCCCAACTAAGTCATGGCTATTAAGTGTCTCAAAATATGCTCACCATATCAAACCTATAAAGACTGAATTAGTCATTAGCTAGAGGTATTTATCATTGTATTTGTTTAAACTATCTGAGCAACGAGAATTGACTGATATCTATCAGTTTAGGAGTCATGAATGATGGATGAAGGCACATATGAATGTGATTGAACAATTGATTTATCATAAAATTTGATTGCTAGTCTTCCTTTATATTGGAAAAGTATTGTATGTCAAAAAAAATTTCTATAGAACAACAACACGAAAAATTAGGTGTGACCATTATAGTGGCATTAGAGTAGGTGTGTCTTCTCATCCTGAAGGGACCAATAAGAAAAATGAAGACAATGGAAAATTAAAAAATGTGATATTTTCTCAAAAGAGTTCAATGCTACATTTAATTATGATTAGTTAAGGGACTTGTAGATAGAAAAGGAAGTGGGGAATTGGCTCTATGTAATTAGATTACAATTAGCATCCATAAATTTTCTTGATGTTGTTCTCTCTAAGTTGGAGGAATTAGACTCATATTTGTCCAAAGTACACCAGTTAGATTGGAGGCTTCTAAATTATGCTTTGCAACCCTCAATGCTTGCTTTGGCCCAACACAAGTTTATTGAACATTCTTATGAAGGGGTAATACTTTCAGCTGCTTCTTGTCACAGTGAGATCATAAGAACAACAACTCCTATAACACCCTATAATGATGACATTTTGAAAAAAGTTCTTTAACTGGTTGTGGAGAGCCTACATGGGTTACATGATGTCAATGCTCGTACCTTTGGTAAGAGGGCTAAGATTTTAGAAATTATGTAAAGAAACAAATCATTCATCATTATGTTGGATCTCAAATGCGATAAATTGATTCTCCGAATGTTTCATTTTTTTAACCAAAAAAAAAACAAAAAACCATGTCTAGATAATGTGAGGGCTTGTATGAAAATTATTATGTCCTTAATCTTGGATGAGGATGATGATATCTATAAGAAGTTGCAATTATACTCTTTGTCCATTTCGAGAAAGATGAATACTATATCACCTATGTCTTATGAGTTTTCAAAAGGGTTGATTAACTAGAAGATTGAAAGGTTCAAGAAACAGATGACTAAAAATGAACTGATCTCAATGAGATTATAGATTCCAGGGTCTCCCAAAAAAAAAAAAAAAAATGAGAAGGGAGAATATTTGTTTCACATATTACAAGACTTGGACACCCGATCAAAATTGTGGAGTTGGTAAGGAAGATAATCCAACCAAAGAGGTTTGGACAAAGGATGAAGAAGATATGAATCTCACAGTTTGGTTCCCAAAAAATAACACAAATGTTTTTAAGGAGATGGATTCAAATATTTTCATAGGTAAAGGATATACAAATCTCTATATTGGTGACTTGGAAGTTGTTATTGACAAACATTTTAACGGTGATGGTCTTACTCAAGAAGAGATCATGTTGGAGACTCAAGATGTTTCCAAGGAAGAAAATTAATCTTCATATGATGAGAAATTCCTTAAAAATGATGGCATGGAAACAAACTTAACTTTGCATGTAGACCAATCAAACAATGGTTTTGAGGCTTATGATAACATTGAGATGTATGATGAAACATGTACTCTTAATAGTAGGAGATCATTGATGCATGATAGTGTTGTGGATGACCAAACTAATAACTTGAAAGGTCTAAAATTTTGTGAGAGGATAATGTCATTAATGATGGCTATTTGGTAAACTTTGATATGGATTTGATCAACATGTTGTTAGGAAGTCTACCTCGTGAATCTAAAATGGTTGCAATAGATGTGAATTGTCTATTGACCAAGGGGTAATCCTAACCTATGAATCTAAAATATACCAAGAAGTTGACACTCAAGGGGCTAACTTGGAGGACCAATCATAAAATCCATTTCAAAATGATAGTGTTGAGAAACATACTTTGGAGAATCAGTTGAAGGTTATTGACGATATGATTGTTGCAACTTTAGTAAAATATGAAAACACTCACAAGATCATTGAAGACCTCTACTGAAAAGCTCATATTGAAAGGAGACAAAAGGACATGGAAGGTAGTCCTTATTTTATGACTTGCAATTGGTCAAAGTATCAGTTGGATCAATGACATTTGATTATTTGTATCTACTTCAAACACAGTTCATATCTACTTTCAAACACTCATGGATCATATATGTTTCTCCGCTCTGCTCGGTAACTCTATTCTTCAGATTCTTCTGGTTCTCAATTTATACAAACATGTATGCATATTATCACTCGGTTACAATAAGTTGAATTGAGATGAAGAAGAAGCTGAAGAACAAAGTTACCGAGCTGAGCAGAGAAGTATAAAGAGCAGAATCTACAGTCTAAAGCAGAGAAAAATGGAATATATAATGCCAGTATTCATGTGAGAACAAAGGATCTGACCCAAGAAAAGGTAGTTTCTATATTTACAGATCAATTTTATATTGTTACTTATTAGCATTTGTAACAGAGAAAATCTCTTAACCCAGTGGATTTAACAGTCCTATTTGTAAATCCTAGAAGTAGGTGACATTCCAAAAAAGTGTTTAAAGACCTCTAACAAGGTCACTCCTAACAGGGTGAAGATCTTAACAGATCTGAGGTAAATCCCTTAATAGTGTCACATCTAACAAATGTGTTTGTAATCTATAATAGGATAAGTTCTTAACCGAGCGTACTTCAGAAGGGTACATTTTTCTTGTGGGTCACAATTCCCATAGAGGGTTTTCCCTTATTGGGCTTCCTCATTAAATCTGGTGTTAACGGAGTTTGAATGATTGATTTGCATATTATGAGATGTATGGGTTTTTAAGTTATTAAATTTATTTGGTGAGTCGGTCATTACTGTATTCAGTTCTACCGAGTGAATTAGTGAGATAAGTTTTAAGTATTAAAGTTTGATTTTGTCTGATTCCCCCCCTTAGTGGACCAATAGTTAGATCAATTTTTTTTATTGTACCTTGTTACATATTTTCTTAATCATAAACATAAGATCTTTTATCATTTTCTTTCATACATTTATATTAAAAAAGGGGAAAACACCCTAAATTATCCCCTTAGCTAGATCTTGCATTTGTGCCCTTACATCCTTGGGTTGCATGAATCATATATGGCTTGAGGAAAGGATTTATGGTCTTCTCAATTCATACGTGTGACTTGGTGATCTACCATTGATCGCCATTTCACCATATACAACTTGTAATCCAAGAAAGAATTTCAACTCACCAATCATAGACATTTCAAATTCCTTTTGCATTTCTTCAGCAAAAGCTCTGCACATATCATCATTTTTTCCAAAGATAATATCATCAATTTATAGACTATAATAATTAAAATATTATCTAAAATTACCTTTTAATACAAGTTACTATCATCAAATCCCTTCTTAAATCCTTGTCCAATCAGGTACCTGTCTAATCTGCCATACCAGGCCCTCGTGCCCGCTTCAGCCCATACAAAGCTTTCTTCAATATGAAAACCAAATTCAGGTCACCCTCTAACCTGAAACCTTTTGGTTACTCAATGCCTACTTCCTCTTTAAACTCTCCATTCAGGAACATTGATTTAACATCCATCTGATATACTTTAAAGTTCTTGTAGGCCACAAAATCCAAAAACAAATTGATCGTTTCCATCTGGGCAACATGAGCATATGTTTCTTCAAAATCAATACCCTTAATCTGCGTATATCCTTTGCAAACCAATCTTGCCTTATTTCTTATTACCTTCCCATTTTCATTTATCTTGTTCCAAAAAACCCACTTGTGCCTATTACATTTTTGTCAATCGATCTAGGCACAAGCTCCCAAGTTTGATTCTTCTCAATCTGATCAAGTTCTTCTTTTGTTACTTTTATCAAAATTCCATCATTGCATGCCTCTTCTACTATATTTGGTTCAATTTTTGCAAGTAAACAAAGCAATACTTGTTCTTGAGTATCTTTACTTCTTATGATTACTCTTTTAGTTTTATCTCCTATAATTTGATTTTCAGAATGATTTTTTTGTACATACCTCGATGTCTTAGTTATAGATGTCGGAGCCTCATTAGTCTCTTCCACTTATTTCTCTTCCAAATTTTCTTTGTTATCAAGTTCATCAAACTCATATCCAGTGTGCCTAATAGGTGTTCTTTGAATATCCTCGTTAACCTTCAAATTTGTACTTTTACCATCTTGTTTAGTCTTTTGTTGTAATGAAAGTACACTTTGATCCTTGTATAATATGCCAAAAAATACCTTCATCATCTTTGTTGTTAAACTTTCCTATATTTTCCTCATCTCCTTGAATGTAGCATTTACTCCCAAATATTTTTAAGTATTCACTTTCGACGCTCTTCTATGTCATAGTTCATAAGATGTTTTTCCATGTTTCCTTATGAAAATTACTCTATTTAGAGTGTACACAACAATGTGTACAACTTCTCTCCAATAAATGTTAGTTAATCTTGCTTCTTTGATCATCATTCTAGCGGCTTCTTGAAATGTTTGATTCATTCTTTCTACCACTCCACTATGTTGTGGTGTCCTCAGGGCATATAACTATATCTTAATGTCATGTTTCTCACAAAAATTGTTAAATTCATCAAACATAAATTCACCTCCTCTATCAGACCTTAAACACTTTATTCTTCTATCACATTCATTTTCAACTCTTGCCTTGAATATCTTGAAGTTTTCTAAAGCCTCGTATTTTTCTCTAAAAAATGCGACCCAAGTAAATCTGGAAAAGTCATCAACCAAAAGCATAAAAAATTTCTCACCTTGTAAGCTCCTTGTTTTGGTTGGACCACACAAATCTATATGCACAACATCTAGTAAGTCAGTAGACAATTGTTACTTTCCTTTGAATTATGCTTTAGTTTTCTTTCCTTCCTGGCATCCTTTGTAAATAATATTGTCTGGTTTTGTCAATCTTGGCAAATTTGTCACAATACGGGTTGAACTAATTCTTATCATATTATCAAAGTTTATGTGACACATCCTCCGGTGCCAAAGCCAATTATCATCAACCTATGTAACCAAGAATTTTTCTATAGATCCTTCCAGTTGATACATGTTTCCCATTTTCCTTCTTCCATCAACAATAACTATTTTAGACTTCTTTTGAATCTCACAACCATTATCATAAAACACAGTGTTATAGCCATTCTTGCACATCTGACCAACACTCAAAAGATTATGATATAAACCTTTTACATAAGAAACATTGTAAGTGTTATTTTTTATATCAAAATTAATAGAACCAATTCCAACAATATATGCCTTTTGATTATCTCCAAAGTTAATGGTTCCACCATCATACTTCTCAAGTTTTACAAACTTACTTTTATCACTAGTCATGTGATATGAACAACCACTTTCAATCAATCATTCATATTTATTTCTTGTAACATATAAACTAGTAAGTTCGTCACATCTTTTGAAAATATTATAGATATCATATTTACGTTCATCTTCCTCATCCAAGAAAAAATAATCCTCATCTTATGAGTCATCATCCGATATACTAGCATTTTTAGTGACATAATAAGCTTTCTTGTTAAATCTCTTAAACTTCTATTTTGTTCCTTTCTCTAGACATCTAGTGGAAATGTTACCAATTTTTCCACATCTAAAGCATTTAATAGGTAACATACCTTTGTATTTTTTGGTACCTTTCTTTAGTCTTCTTGTAAAATTTGCTTCCAACTCATATGAAATCTCATCATCTTCCAGATCTTCTTCTGTCTTTGTGGCTTCAAAAGTTGTCAAGGTGCCAAATAATAGCTCTCGAGTAAACATCTTTAGATCACACACTTCCTCAATAGCATAAATTTTTTCACTATAGCTCTATGATAAGGTCATTAGAATTTTCTCCACAATGTCATCATTAGTTAGGGTGCCTCCTTGATTTCTAACTATTAGAGTAATAAGGTATTTTGCTTATTAATTAAATCATGTTGATTTAATAACTAAGCCACTTATTATCTCTTTAGTGCTTAAGCTAAAATTAGGCATAATAATAATAAATTTATTATTAATTATTATTTATGCAACCTAGGGTTTCTCCTTTTTAGGTTTTGATCTCATTTTTATAAGGATTAATCTCTCTTGTAATCAATTATTCTTTTTGGATAATATATTTTTGCCTCTGTTATTCAGAACCATCTTTTTGTGTATTGTGCATTTTCAAGTTCTTTCCCTCTTTCGTGACAGGTTATTTTCTTGTAGAAGATCATTGGGTTTTCTGTGAAGTTGGTTTCTCAACTTCTACATGGTATCAAAGCTTCATATCTGCAAATTCTTGTTCGTCATCTAAGGGTTCTTGCATTTGAATCAAGGTTTGGAAACACTTTGAGTTTGATTTGACCTCACCGTTGAGTCTAGAACGCTTGAGATAGCCATGATCAACCTTTTGTTTGTTGCTTTTGGACTCTCTGCGTCTTATGTGTGAGGGTTTCATTTTTTAGATTTTTGTCATATTTGGTGTTCTGGGGTACCTGTCTTTGGGAGCATTTTGGGCCCCAACAAACCTCACCATCGCACTCAAAGGCCGAAAAACCTATATTTTCATATAAGGTTTTTTATTTTTCGCCTCCGTGACCTATGGAAATTTTTTTTGTGTGATTGTACTAATGACATGTAACTGATTGAATATTTGAAGATGTTAAGTTCATGATCATGCAAGGCATTAAATCAATTAATATATTGTATTGTCATTGATGTCAGCTTGATATAATCTGTATGGTCATTGAAATACTACCAAAGACTTCAAAGAACCGATGAATCAAGGCTATGCTATCAGTAATGCATACAAGTCAAGTATTCACTAAGTGACTACATACACCGACGGAGTGCACACCGATGGTCAGAGTAAAAGAGTAGAGTCACAGTGTTACCCAACGAGCTAATACATAGCATTACCAACAAGCAGAGTTATAGTGTTGCCCGATGAGGAAAGCATAGAGTAACCCGACAGAGTGAATTTCAGTGTTGCCCGACGGAGAAGACAAGGATGGAGATCCTGATGATAACTGAAGTCACACAGATGGAACAGTCAGTTATCACCGATGACTAACTGAAGTGTTGACCGACATAACAGAGAGTTAAGAAAATGACAAAATGCTTAGCTTTCAAGAAGCTAAAGATAGAATTAACAGATACTTATCATTGTTTTAAACATCCAGATAAAGCCGAAGATAAGTAATTGACTTAAAGCTGATTTGTCTAATTGGAAAGAAGATCTCTTTGAGATAAATGAGGAGTTTGATTTAAATCTATTGGTGAGAATTGTGGAACACACCAAGAATCAAGAAAGTCAAGAAAAGGTAAATCATGTCTATATAGAGACAAACCCAATTCATTACGAATGGGGTGTGTGGGGTGAACAAGAGAATAGAGGAAAGATGCTAAAGAAAATCTGAAGGAGAAGAAAGTCTTCTTTCAGTCCTGATCAACAAGCTGAGGAAAGAGCTAGATTATGCAGACACTGACAAATAGTGAGACAAGCATCACAGAGAAGAACAGTGTGGAGAAAAGGTATAAGTGATTATATTGATCAGAGAGGTAATGGACTTACAATAGATCTGAAAATCTGTAATTGAGTTGTATGTATGAATAGATCATTAGTGTTTCAGTTTAACCATTGAAGAAGAAAGCCTCTTAACTGAGTAGGACTTAAAAGTCTTTTACAATTGAGATACATCCCAAGGAGTATCACAAATTTTAATCATAAAAGTAGCATTGGATATGCCTGATACGTATTGACAGGCCAAGTGAGTGTTTGATCAAGGATGGTAGCATTAGATGCCAGATACTAGGTGAAAAACTATTTCTAAATCCTCTAACAAGGTCACACCTAACAATGTGTTTGTAACCTTTAACAGGGTTGGCTCCTAACAGGGCTCACTTTACAAGAGTGAAAATTTGGGGTACCGATCCTAGTGGTTTTTGCCTTAACATGGTTTCCACGTTAAAATACATGTGTTATGTGTTTATGGTTTATTACTTTACTATTTTACATTTCACATATGCATTTTTGGATTGATTGGCATACTCTGCATATTTACTGTGTTTCAGTAAATAGTTAACTACTTATCGGTAATCACACAGAAGATAGATTTGCAAAGAAAACTGACAAGTAGAAAATTTATTAAAGTATTTCAAGGCATTCATCTTGTAGGACAGAAGATAACTCGAGACATAATTAGTGGTTACAAGTTTTAAGGGTTGATTTAAGGATTAATTTTTGAGGCCACTGATTCACCCACCCCCCCCTATTACTAACATGTATGAACATGATTTTCGAGAAAAAAAATCATCAAAAAAATAAAAAAGCAAAATTTGATTTTTTTATAAAGTTTTTTTCAAAAAAAAAAAACACTTTTTATAAAGTTTCCAAATAATTTTGTAAAGTTTTCTATAATAATTTGAACAGCTACCTACTTTTTAGAAAGTGCGCCTGCATGTGCAAGTAGTGACATCATCAGGTGTTGGCCAAAATTTGATGCCCATCAACATGTCAACTAGTTTGCTCTTTTTGCTATAAAGAACACCTTGTGGTTTGTTTCTCTTATCTTGAGTATATGATATCAAAATTTGGCAAACGAGATATCATTAGAAAGGTGATTCCGAGATGGAGTTACTTTTGTATGTTGGGTTTCTAATTTTTGCATTTTGCAAGGTTTTCTGTCAGTCAAAGTCAGGGTTACTTTTTGCACTTTTGGGGCCATAACTTGTGCAAACATACTCCGTTTTCTGACTTCCATACATCGTTGAAAAGCTCTCAGTGAGATTTTTTTAGATATGTTGTCTATTTAGTCTGATATTTTATCAAATATATGGATTTTTGCAAAAATATTGCATGCACATATTGTGGGATTCCTCAGCATTGGAATGAGATTTATCCAAATTTCTCGCATAGCGTTGTTTCCATGCTGCAGAATACTATGGGGATTATTCCATCACCACCTGTTTGGGATTCATATCCACCATATATCACTATGTTATTTGTAGAATCCCATATTCTGGATTTGGATTCCACACTTGAAGACACATGTCTTCTCTTTGATGTTAGCTTCGATGAAGTTGCATCTCCATTGTCTTCTATTTTTTATGCTCATGCCTTGCCACATTCAACATTTAGTGTGTTGGATTATTTTGGAGAATCAGATTCATCTTTGTCCACTTATCACCATAAATCTATGATCCTTGTGGTCCTGGTTGCAGAATCTTCAATACATAGAAACTCTTTCTTGGATATCAATGAGCACTATGAGGGGACATCATGAGCCTCACTTTTCTTGAATCCTTCTCGTTCAAGTTCACATCTTCACGCATGGGAAGAAAATTTGTATCTCTAGATGATATTATTTCTTCCTAAAGGGAGAAACATTGTTCATCGTTCTTGGATCTACTTTTGCATCCTTTGTCATACATCTCTACATCAGGGGTTCTATCATTCTAGGGGGATTTAGAGCCTCGATACTCTCTCATTGGGGGGTTGGTTGTAATTATTGTTTTGAGAGAGTCTCTTGAGACGTTGAATTTGTATATTATTTTTCCATTTCTTTTCAGAGAGGGGTTTTTACCACTAGGTTTTCTCCCTTTCTCCTCTTTACAAAGATTTCTTGTACTTGGGTACCTAATCAAGCCTTATTGTCGGGACTCATTTTTTGCTTTAAGTACCTTTTTCTCTAGGTTTTTAGCTTCTTCCTAAGTTCATCTTAAGGGGGGGTGTTAGAGCAATAATGTATTTTTCTTATTAATTAAATCATGTTGATTTAATAATTAAGCCACTTATTATCTCTTTAGCGCTTAAGCTAAACTTAGGCATAACAATAATTAATTTATTATTAATTAATATTTATGCAACCTAGGGTTTCTCCTTTTTAGTTTTTGATCTCCTTTTTATAAGGACTGGTCTCTCTTGTAATCAATAACCTCTTTTTGCATAATATATTTTTTCCTCTGGCATTCAGAGCCATCTTTTTGTGTATTGTGTTTTTTCAAGTTATTTCCCTCTTTTGTGACATGTTATTTTCTTCCAGAAGATCGTTGGGTTCTCTGTGAAGTTGTTTTCTCAACTTCTACACTAACCTCATTAACTACATTATCAATATTCTGAAAGTAGCTACATATGTTTTCATTTTCATCCATTTTCAAGTTCTCATACATGCGCTTAGCAACAAACTTCTTTGATAATTTAACTCCATCTTTTCCTCATAGAACTCTTTTAGGTTATCCCAAAATTGATAAAAAAATTTCAATGAAATGACTTTTGCAAGCCCTATTTTTTATAAAGCAATAAAAATATCATACCTTGCCTTCTCATTCTCTTCACAAGTTGTAACTTCATAAGGAGTAGAAGAACCACCCACATTTTCCAGTGCAGTATACTTAGTCTCCACAACTTTACAAGTGTTGTAGCTCAATGAAATTATGTAACTCCTCATTTTTTCTTTCCAAGTACTGTAATTTGATCCATCAAACATAGGAATGCTCATTTGATGTTCCATTGAATCTTACTAAAGTGATTAAGCTCTATACCGAGGAACCAATGCTTTGATACCAATTGTTGAACATGTTGAATAACTAAGAGGGGGGGGGGGGGGGGGAANTGAATCAGCTATTCAAAAAAAAATCTTCTAAAATTAGATCTAACTGGTACAATAGATAAAGCATTAAAACCATGAATAATGCAGAATAGCACAATGCACAATAAACACCGTATTTTACGTGGAAACCCAATGCTGAGAAAAATCTTGGAGAAACAAATTCGCATGAAAATGAACACCGTTACACCGGTTAAGGTGACACTGGTTAAGGTGGTTTTTACAAATGCTCATTGCAGGTGTGGCTCACTGCCAATCGGGCTAACTACCCTTAAATAAAATAAGGCTATCATAGCCAAGAAAATTGGCTAACTCCCAATGGGAGGCTCACTGCCTACAAAATCTGGCTAACTACCAATACAATATTGATAACAATAAATTCACCACTAAAACACCGAACACAAAAAAGTGCTTCCTTCAATAAAATACACTTGCACAGATAGTATACAAAGATATAATTCTTCTTTTCACACTCGCATACTCCTATCAATCACACAAGATCATCTCCAATATATATCGATGCATGCCAAGTAACTAACTTTCATGTCCACTTAGTAAAATTTGAAATAGGTCACCCAAACCATTTTTGTGGTGGTAAGGAATAAAATGTGCACCACACAATGCTCCTTGCACAAAGTAATACTCCACACAGTCATCAGAGTTGACAAACAAGGAAATACACGTTACAAAGTAGACAATTACTCTAAAGCACATCAACTGATAACCAGATCAGTCTGGACCTAAAAGAAAATATCTCAGGGAATGCCAACATGAATAGGACCAAGACATATACAATACGCCTTTCGATACACAACTAACCAGAACTAAAGATATTGGTAGGATACCGGTATACCCCAACCAAACTCGTCAACTAGGTAGGATATGTTGACGTCAATGACAACCATTAATGACAACAAAATTCACATTTTCATCAACTATCTCATGTGCCATTGTTAGGGATAAGAAATGCTCAGACCTATGGAACCAGGTGGAGTTGATGTTTGGTACCTATTCACTAAAACATGCACACATCAAGTGTAGCTACTCACAGTATAAATAACTGAAGCGTGCGTGCACACACACACACACACACACACACACACACACACACACACACACACACACACACACACACACACACACACACACACACACACACACACACACACACACACACACACACACACACACACACAC
>MU225272.1:2668199-2689541 GCA_018584345.1 Thuja plicata | reverse complement strand
CACACACACACACACACACACACACACACACACACACACACACACACACACACACACACACACACACACACATATAATAATTCAAAATGCAACTAATGAAAGGATGTTTTAGTAGTGTAATCATTCTTATATATTTGAATGTCATGAAACCATTCCTTTCATATTTAATCCTTAATAAGTATCATAAATATTAATTTTATTTAAATTAAATCACAAAATAGCATTTTATGACATCTAAAACATATATTAATGAAAACCCTAAATCAGATAACAACCAAACATGATAAGGCAAAATATCATAGTGACTATTGGCACATATATGAGTGAATCAAAAATAACATCAAGATAAACACGATGAAATATCCTCGGGTACACAATAACCAAATATCATCATAAATCACCATGTCACATCACAACTAGATCATCATGTAGATATGATCAAAATGGTAAGCACAAATATAAGCTATCATCTATGTCAACATTGATATTTGTAATAGCTAAAGAATGTAAAATAAGTAGAAGCATCCCACAATGCCAATACAAAATTATATCATATGAATAGTCACAATAACATATAAAATAATCTAGCTTGGGTCAAAATAAGACAAGAAAAAATGCAACCACGAAAGTCACTACAATATAGAATCCACATCTAACTAAAATTCATCTAACACTAACATGATTTAAATATATTTATGTGTAGTAGTCAATTCAAGCGTTGAAATCAATGAGTACATGTAAGATCTCATGTTATTATAAAATAATGAGGTTAGGACAAGACTAATTCCAAGCATCAACAAATTTGTACTTGCATAAACACCTTGCACACTCAAAAAAGGCATCAAATTTGATAATGAAGGTCATATTTCAAGCCACATAAATTGACCAAAGCACACATTATCTAGTAAGACATACATCCATCCTACATTTACACCATATCAAAGTCATTGCATCAAAACCTATATGCCAATCATAAACAAGTTAGGACGGGAAAAGAGTCAATGCATGCGGGCGACCACTATAATAGATAGAGTCAAAGAAACAATTAGATCCATCTATGGTGTGGTTAAATATAAATATTATCCATTATAGGCTATCATTGATTGATAATGACACCAACAACTTTGTAGGCTCTTATGGGTAGCTACCTATTTTTTAAATCTTGAATTCTAATCCCACTCAATTTTCAAGGTAGATGAGGAGGTTTGGAGTGGGCTCTACATAGTCATATAACATATAGAACATGTTACTCAAATTGAAGTGGAGATCATTCCTAAGATTGCAAACTACAAACCAATGTAACTAGACCTCTTTGTACAAGATATATGTAATGTAGCAACAAGATAAAAGTCTATTAAGGGTTTTTTTTTATAATATTCAAAGCTAGTTTGAACAATGAGATTGAGTTCTTTTTTCAGGTTCATATGTACAATACGAGAGATTTAGTGCAAAGACACCAAATCTTCAAAGTGTTGCAACTCATGTTTTCAGCTAACCATGTTACAAGCAAGATTAAATCTTGTTGGAACACACACAATCTAAACAATAAATTGTTGGTGAAAGGTTGAATGTTCTTAGTTTTATCCATTACAACATTTGCTTCCATCACAAGCAAGTTCTAGGCATTGAATTATCTCCCATCACTCATGAAGGAGTTGAATGATAATTAAAATACATCATCAAGAGAATCATGTCTTCATTGAGGAGAACCTTGCATGAGTTGATCAAGTAAATCTAGAGGCAAAGGTTGTAGCTTTGGAGAAGAGTAAATAACACAAGTAGACCCCTTGAATGTTGGTATCACTAACACAAAGACAAATATCATGATTCCATTATCATAAATGAACTATCCAAGTCACTCACTCAAAACTTGTCATACAATTAAATTTGTTAAAAAAAGTGATGCAAACCTTCTTATTCATACTTATACTATTAGTTTTGATATTTTGTTAAAATATCATATAGATTTCATAATGCATAAAAAAAATTATATGCATTTGTGTGTGTATATACTTTTAATGAAATACATTTTACATTCATATCAGCAATATAAAATTACACATAAATGAAAATAAATTGTATTTGATTAGTTTAAAGATAGATAATAAAAAAATTAAATCCTCATTGATATTTCAATTTATCAAATATTTAACAAGTATTAATGAAATTTAATTGTGTAGTCCGAATCCACGACTGGTAAGTACGATTTTAAGAGTTGTACGAGTCTTTGACAAATTTAAAATAATAAAAATACAAATCCAAATATTAATTCCGTTGTCGTCTAGTCCGGTTAGGATATCTGGCATTCACCCAGACGACCCGGGTTCAAATCCCGGCAACGGAAGAGGCAAACATTTTATTTTCTGTAAGAAGTAAATAAATTATGAAGAAAGATTAATATTTATGAAATAAATTTTGGAAACAAGAAAAGCTGGAATAGCTCAGTTGGTTAGAGCGTGTGGCTGTTAACCACAAGGTCGGAGGTTCAAGCCCTCCTTCTAGCGTTTGTTTTGTTCAATTTCGTTCCTCATTTTGGTCTTGTCTCGTCTTCGTCCCAATGGATTATGGGATATCATTTTATAGTTCGGAGTTATTTATTGATATTTATACTATGTTTTATTTTATTTCTCTATAGATGTTATTTGTGTATTTTTTGTGATTATTTTGTGTTATTTAATATGTATAGATAATATGAATCTTGTTTCATTGTCATGTTGAATCAGATAGAAAGATAACTACAACAAAAAAGGAGATTTTGTTTCCATTTTTCATTATGATTACGGTGAAGAAGCGAGTTTCCTTCGTTAATTTTTGAAGATCTACATTTGTTGTTTTCTTGAGGATCAGTGACATACTTGGTAGTGTGCCTAAAACGGTAGAGAAAATGAGTTCCTTGGATTCTTGCTTAAAACTTTGCAATTTTAGATACTTGGATTCAGTGAGAACATTTCTCACAATGGGTTTTCAAATCTTGGGTTTTCCATGTAAATCTGGTATTCATGTGTGTGTGTATTATCATTTCTTTATATTTAGTTGATGGTTAGTTGAATTAATAAACAATAAGTGAGATGTATGGTAGAATTGTTAAGTTTTTATTTGTGTTGATTCACCCCCCCTCTCGGCGCTAGGTATTGTTCAATATAATCAAGGATACCAATTCATTTGGTGTTTATATCATTAGATATTCAACGCGATATGCTGAACAAAGAATTTGATTATTCCACTTTATTAGTAGATAGAATACATTGACAAATGGTGGCCATCAATGCTAATGATGCAAAATTTGAGTCCAAGTACCGTTATATGTTCTTATACATTGGTAAAGGTATATGTGATTAGACTTTGTAGGTCCAAGCATTAGATGAAAGGAAGAAATTTCTTCTTTTTTAGTGTTGGGCATACATCTAGGATATAGATTGTGATATCTTTAGCTTTGCCATCTTTGAAGAGCTTTTTGAAAATAAATTACTAGGGTATTTTGATTAACAAGTGTAGAGGTATTTGAAGGAGTTCATGGATTTTATGAAATCAACTAAAAGAAGTCCACAACTGGGCATCATACACAATTGGGGTGATTGGCATCTTAACCATTACTCCAATTTTTTTAGAATATATAAGTGCCCTCTCAAGCCCCATCTATTTCTAGTATGCATATCAAACATGATATAATACTTAGAAATCATTTTCCAACTAAATGAATCTAATAAGATCCAATTGAGGGGACAAATGAAAGGCTCATTCTTTTCCACTTCTTAAAAATGGTCTGATTTTCAAGTTGAAAATAAAGATGGGTTTCAAATATACGCTTTAATAGATATGTATGAAATGTCCATGCAAGCTTTAGAATCGAATTTGATCTGGAGGGATTTATTCATGTGTTGAGGGATAGTGTAAACAGATCTTCATTTCTCCATGAAATGGACTTTGATGAAAATATGCCACAAGGAATTTCCTCTAAATAGAAAAGGTAAATGATAATAAAAATAAGTGGTTAATGATCATCAAGGTAAAGAAAGAGTTGATGTAGAAGGATCTTAACTTTCATGGTTTCTTTGTTCATAAAATAAATAAAATGTTGGCTAACGCAAATCAATTCATGGCTACATAAGAGAGATAATTGTCATTCACAAAGACCTAGGTGTTCCTATCATGCCATATGTTAGGGAAAGGAGTGAAGAGCCTAAGGAGCAATCTCAAGTTGTTGTCATGCCTAAGAGATGACCTATCAAGAGGAAAAAGACAACTTAGCTCCTATAGAGATTGTGGAAATTGATGATGTTCCCGAGGTACCAAAGACTATTGAATATGTATCCTCATCAATAGAGATGATAAACCCTACTATGCCTACCAATGTATAGTATATTTGATGACGAGTTTGTAAAATAAAACAATTTAGATATTTTGTTTTTTCGAACAAGACACAATGCACACCAAAAGAAGGTTGCATAAGAGACAAATAAAATTGAACCATCCAATGACAGGAGGTGGTAGAACAACTCTTGTCACAATTTAATTTCAAGGTAGATAAAACCACTCCTGATCAAGGAAGACATGGTGCTATATAGGTGGCATGATATCATTACCAAATTGAGACATAACAATTGTCATTGCATTTGATATAATAAATAAACACAATAAAGATCTCTACATCGTTGAAGAAACATTTTTTTGGTCAAGATTTAGTCCTAGTTTTAAATAATATTGCAACTTGGTCATTGGCACCCAATATAGACAAGCCCAATGTTATAAATAACATAGAGGATTTGAAGGGATACATCATAGTAAAAATAGTATGAAGTCTCCTTCTCCTAAGGATAAATCTTTGGTTGTTGATATTGCACTTTTCAGTCAATAAATGATCACAATGAGTTGCCTCATAGATACCTGGTAGTTTTGGTAAAATTAAGGGCATATGAAGAGAAAAGATCAACATCATCTAGTGCCTATATCTCAATAATATAAATTTCTTCAGGTTATGGTGATACCTTTCATTAGATAGATAAACGTTTCTCATAGAGATCAAAGAATTGAAAGAACAAGTGTAGGAGATAAAAGAGGTTAAAATGAAGATAGTGAAAAAGCTGGTTTTAGACTTGGTTAACAACGTGTTAACTAAAATAAATGTAGAGAGAATGAAACATACAAAGATTATGAAGATTTTAATCTTTTCATGGACAAGTACAATTGGGATTCAAGTAAGCTTGATGGAATCTAGATGGATGACAATGACTACAACAATCTAGTAGCTTGTTAAAGTGTCAAAGTATGATCCTAAGAAACATGTGAATTGAAAAGTGTTGTTAAGATGATGGAGGCCTTGAAAGAGGTTATTGGATATATTCTTAATCTTAATGAACAATTAAGGAAAAAGGTGAAATTAATTGATCATATTGAGAGAAAAGTGACGTCTATCATCATAGATGATAAGGGTCAAGCTACACCCCTAGATTATTGGAAGCATGAATTCATTAATGTTGGTCCAAAGGTGTTAGCCTTTCTTTGTACTGATAATGAAATAAGTGTGGAATCAAAGAATTCTATATTAGATGAGATGTATGCACTGGTCTTAATAAGGAAATTAGGAAAATTTTGGATGCTCAACATGCTAGTCACAATGATAAGATTGTCAGAATTCAAGAATTTCAATGGCACGATGAGAAAACATATGCACCATTAGAAGAATGATACAATGAAGAAGGTATTTGGATTTTAATTTTAATCAGACATCATATTTTTATTTAGATCAAATCTAACTAAACAAATGACCAAGGTCTTTGCAATTTCAAAGCAATGAAACATTTCCACCTATTTGAATTGATCAATCATCAAGATTGGAGAACTACATGAGAAATCATATGGTTAGTGATATATTTTAAATATTAAACCAAATATTGTAATGGGCATAGGTTTCCAAATATGTGTTGTCATTTAAAAGTCAGAACGTTGTAAAAAAGTTTATTAGGTCCTAGGCAAACATGTTTTGCATTTTTCTATTAAAAAAATTGTAATGTTATAAAAAGGACCCCAAGTATCCTTATTGTAATGGAAATATAGTTAAGTTAGATATATTTGAAAGTTTTGTGATTTTTTAGATATTCAATAAAGTGAAGTATTATTTGTTGTTGTAGAACAATTGTTTCATGTGATTTTATGCATTTTTGTAAGAAATTTTCTATTTGGGTTGAAACAAATATGGAAAAAGTGTGTGTGTGTGTGTGTGTGTGTGTTTTGCAATTGTCTTCTTGAATATGTGCATTTTTCTTTTAAGTGAAGAGATTGAGGGTTTCTAAGCTTATCACTATACATTTTCTAAATGATATACCTTATTTACTACTTCTATTCAAATAACGAGTTAAATATGCTTTAAAAAAGGTATGGGAGAATATGTATTGTGTTGAGGGATCCTTAAGTAGAATGGAAAAGTATACCCTTTCTTGGACATATCATTGTATGGTGGTGGTATCTCTACCAGTCTTCTAAATAAGATGTTTTCTCATCATAAGAAGGCACTTTCATGTAGTATTTGACTATGTTGCTCTGGATAAGCACTGATCTAATAATATTTTTTGTTCAAAACCTACATTCTCAAATACTTGAAAAAAAACTACTATTAGTTTTATGTTAATATGTTCAAATTGTTCCATGTTCTCAAGGTACTAAATATGATAAATTATTAAGGATCAAGCTAATCAGAAGTAAAATCATTTAGACCTTAATATAAGTGTGATAATATTCTTCTTTTGCAATATTCTCTTGAAGTCAAGGATATATCTATTTGGTATTGTAATATGAGTTAGACCTAGATCTAGAAGAGATTAAAGTGTAAAAGAGAACAAGTCGTTAACTCTTGCCTATTAGCCACTGATTTGAATATCAAGTGATTATTAAAGATAGGAAATTTAAAGAGATAAGTAGGTAATTAGTTGCAAACACCAACATGAAGAAAATATCTTTTGTTTGTTTAATACCTTATTGTATTTAGTTATAACTTTAATCTTCTAGATGTGGGGTAAACCCACAATGATGGGTTGAAAACTTGGGAGGAAAAATATGCTACTAAGTGGAAGAAAAAAATATGTAGACACCATCACTCAAAATTCCACCTTCAAACGAAGGTCCTTCACAACCTTCGAGTGAAGGTAAAGTCCTTCGTTTGAAAATCCACCTTTGAGAGAAGGTTCCTACCTTCACTAGAAGGTTGTAAGGAATTTTTACATTTCAAAAGGTGTATTTGAATTAAGGAACCTTCATTCAAAAGTACATAATATGCTCATTCAAAGGTACCTTCAAACAAAGGTTCCTTTGAGCGAACATCCTCGACTACACCTCTCTAACCATCCTGTTCAATATTCCATAGAAATTTTACATTCAAAGCTTGAGTTGGATGTGCAAATTTAACCAACTTGACAAACCAACTTTTAGGATCGTAGTAGTTAAACTAAGCTTTCCAACAAGTACAATTTGAATATATTTTAATTTTTTTATATTTTTTTATGTTTTACTAAACATGGGTTTTTCATCGAACATCATGTTCTTTATTCTACAAATGTGGAAGAAATAGTAAATTAGTGAATACAAATTCTAAAAATTATCTATGCACTAAATATTAGTGTCCTTAGTACAACAAAAAAATAAAATTTTGATACATTCAAAAATAATTTATGCACGACATCATACACCTATGTCTAAATTATAATTGATTTGACATCAAAAATTAATTCAAAAATATTTTAAAAAAACTTATGTAACCAAATACAAGCATTATATGTTGGTGTTACAAATCTAAATTCAAAAAATATAAAATTTAATCCTTTGTATCTTTAAAAAAAGTTATGTGTGATATCATAAACATCACTTTTTAAAAATGTCTTTTAATATAAAAAATAGCTATTAAAAGTCACGTTAAAAATTATAATTGTTGTCAATCAAGATTGCGCCTATAGCTTGATTTGGAATCTACCTATCTTGTTGAAACATGGAAATGTTGTCCTTGGTGGAAGAGAGAACGAGTCTCTGGATTCTAGGTCGGTTCCTATTTGATTTGGAATATCACCTAATACTCATTTTCTTGGTTTTGGGAAAAGGGAGAAGGATAACTAAAAATGAATACTAATTAGGAAGGTGATACACCAAAATGGATTGAGAATCTATCAGAAATATAAATATGTACTCATAGGATAAACATTACTAAACTCTACAATAGAATTCACTTCACAACACCTGGGATGACCTAGAATTCACTATTAGAGTTTGTGCCACTAATGGTAATAATTCAGCCAATAGACAGGTAATTTCTGCAAAAGGTTTATTCTTTATAACTTAGAATAGGAATTTGGAACAATTTAGTAATCTATGCATGAAAGACACAATACACTTAAATGCAGAAAACTTGGAAGGATTGATAGCAAAACTCAGAAAAGATATATGAATAATAGGGCCAACTTTATTATCTTCAGAATTTGCAAAAATGGTTACAAAATACAAGGAAAAGACGCAAAGGAACAATACGTTCACTAATACCTCTTATTCCCCAAATTCTAAACCCGTACAAATGAATAAGAAGTTCAAATATATAGCCTCCAAGGATAATTCTGAAAATGAAATATCCCCCCAAAAAGTCCTCCTAAACAGATAAATACCCCTGAATTTTAGGCTTAAATGATGCCCACAATGTAGCCTCCAAAAATCCCTCCAAAATAACTGAATCCCTAAATTTAAGGCATAAGTGATGCCAAAAATCTAGCCCTCCAATAGTGTTCTCCTAATGTTGATATTTTGAAGAATTACGTCTTTTATAGTATATCTCAATATATATCAAAGAATATATTAAAACATCTAAAATATATCAAAGAATATATTTAAAATATCTAAAATATATCCCAAAAATAACTTAAGATGTAACCCCAACCCTAAAACCCTAACCAAGCATGAGTAATACCCTTACTAGACTCGACATCTTATCCCTATGGTCGACATGACCCATTTCAAGAAAAATCTATCATTGTCATAGCGTGTGGTGAAGCTGTCGTGGCACTTGAAGTGGGGGTGTCATGCACTGTAGTGTTTTAATGAGCCTTTATTTCTCTGACAACGAATTTCAAAACTTGCCAAAACTTGGCATATGCATTTGCATTTCATTTTCGCAAAGCTGTATTAGGGAGAAGTTAGGGTTTTCTGCTTGTTCTAGCATCGCCATGCCATGAATATGGCATCCATCTCTGGATTCTGTTCACCTCTGTTGAAATTGGACTTTGCTGTGAGTGGGAGTTTTTAATTTGGATTTCTTATTCTAGCATCTGTCTATCTAATGAAGTAATCTTGAGCTTTGTTGTGGGCATACATTCATTATTGGGCTCTGTTTGGCGCTGGAGTCTAACTTAGAGTCTTCTGAAAGTAGAGAGCTCAGGATCTCCTCTATACCACGGGCTTTTCTCGAACTCAAAGTTTTATGCCATGATGTATGGCGCTGATATTGTATTTCTTCTTTAAGAAGCTCGAGCTTCTATTTTTTAATTAGATACAAAGTTGCGAACTTGAGCCCGGGCTCTCCTCTGTAGTTGAACTCAAGCTAACCTAAAGATAAGTTGATTCCTTCATTGTTTATTCTATTTTCTTTTTGGTATCTTTACCTAAAATAGCTATTGTAACTGATCTTGTAGGTTAATCTACAACTCGGTGTTCATTTCTTTGATGTAGATAAATCTGAGTTCTTGTATTGTGCTCTTTTTGTAACCCCATCACGTATGCTATCATTTTATAGTTTTAACAACCATATGAGCTATCTACTGTTAGAATCAATAGATGGACTCCACTTTTCTTGTTGGCTCCACTCTCTAACGAGAACATGACATCCTCTGTATGACCATGTTGGTCTTAGATGTAAAATGTCGTCACTGCATGCTTAAAAGTTGTCACTCAAATTTGTCCACCATTTTAGCCTTTATGCCGTTGGGTTGGGGTTTTATGGTGTCTTTGTCCACTGTCGACAGTGACCCTGAACTGTGATGATCATTTCATTAAAAAATGTTAGTCTAAATCTTTGTATGGTCTCCATCTTTGTAAAAATGACAAAGACAAGTGCATGCTTGAACTTCGACTCCAGTAATAAAGATATCCATGGGGTTCGAGCACAGGCTCGTGACACCCATGAACATCAATGTTTTTAGCCCGATACTTTAAAATACATCCTTCCATTTTTTTGAACAACCCATTTAAGTTTTCTATTTCCATGTATATCACATTTAAAGAACCAGTATTAAGAACATTCTGAAGACAATAGCAAGTTTTTCTTGTTTTCCTTTTGCTCTTATTGAATGTCAACAGTCTTCAAAATTGATACTTTCACTGCATACGCATTAGTAAAAAACAAAAAAAGATACTGTCTTCTTATCTTTGCATGTCTCACTGTTATGTAAACATAAACAACAACATTTGGTTGCACTTTAGAAGGATGATACAATGTTACCGATAAGTATGCCATCCCTCAATGGAATCCAATCTGAATGACTCTTCTGTATCTGCATACTTATTGTAACAACATTAGTGCCCCTTCATTGTAAATGCACTGTTTACTAATGAACATGCCTAATAACAACATCAAATAATTCCATCTTTGATTAATAATAGTACCACTGGTTTTTATCTTTGAATATGCATTTGATACTAAAGCAATGTGCATCTTTTAAATCTGTACACCTTTTACATCTTTAATCCAGTCACTATGTTTTCCTTTTCTTTTAATAGTATTAGATAATACATAGTTCTTATTGTATCTATCTATGAATAAGTGTTGTATTTGAACATGTATAGAAGCACTTTTTGATTTCAATCTTGGTACTTATAGGTACCAAATTCTTTTCCTTTCGAGAAACATTGCATTGCTCAATTGATCTTCTGCACACATCACTTAGATGCCAAATACTATGACCTAGCATCTTTTATAATAGTATTGTTGTTACCCCTCTCTTCTTGAACATATGTTGTCAATTTATCAATATGGGCATGCATATTAAATCTGAATATATCATTGTATTCCTCCTTTTACATATGCTCATCCTCTTCTGCACACACATAACTTATACAACAATACTGATTATCCATTTCATTCTATATATGCATACGTTATAAAAAGGATACCACTATTTGAATGTGCACCTTCCTCTCCTTCTGCAAACATGGATATCACTGTGTTCTTTTTCCTTTTATTCAAAGATAATAATGTTCAGAACAACACTAAGATAAAGTACTTGTGTGATGTCAATAATATATGAACCATGTATATACAATTTCCATTTTGATAACAATACAGTTAGCTCTTTTGCATATGCACTCTACTTATTAACAACATTAGTGTTATGTGTTTCTGATCTATCTTTGTGCACTATTTCATCTGATCATTTCACATGCATACTAATAACACTTTGATACTCTCTCTTGAACAAGATTCTGACAGTAATCATAGCAACACTCATATTCAATTGACAATGTGCCTATCCTCTTCCAATTAAACAGTAAACATACATGCTACTGCTTTGTTGTCATCTATCATATTTCATAAAACAGTATTCAAAATAGCACTTAGGATGAATACTTGTCATGTTTACTTTATTTTCTCAATAGTATTTAAAGTTTCAAACATGCTTTCCATTTTTGATGACAATGCAATTGGATCTTTTGCATATGCACACTATTACTTAACAACATTACTATCATTCTCCTATTTTGATATAACATTTTTGATTCCACATGCATGTTTCAAAACAACATTATATAGTATTCCATCCTTGCTTTATACAATGATAGGGTACAGTGTTACCTCATTTTTGATCTGCAAGTTTGTTCCTTGTTGGCTGTAACACTTTTTCAATCAGGAACACTCATCTTTACTGCATCATATCATTTCATATGCACCTTTTAGCAACATTACTATATGAACTGTATCTTCTTTTCTTTCTGTACTCATGAACTTTAGTACTCTTGCATCTTTAATCCAGTGAGGTTTGAGCATGGGCTCGTGAAACTCATAGTATTTATTTTTAATCATCTGCAACTTGTAAATTCCCGCATCATGTTTCTTTATGCATTTGATTACTTTGGTCTCACTTGTTTGCACACACCACCAAGTCCACATGTTAGGTTAGTAGATACAACCGGTAGATCAATGTTTGTATGTAAATATCATTTAAAATGACATTTATGTATGAATGTTGGTTTGCTGGTTGGGTTTACTAACGTAATATGTTGATGTTCTAAAAAAGGTTCTCAGCCACAAGACCCAAGTCCCTTTGATTCAGGTTTTCTCGTTTCCAAACAACAACTCTTGAATAATGTAGGATAATAACTATATGCAGTAAAAGGTTTCATGAATTCATGTCCCTTTAACACTATTATTCAGTTGATGCAGATGCATATTTTGTTTTTGTATTGATGTTACTGGCTGATCTTCAGTTTTGAAAGTGTGATTGCAGTATGCTGTTTGGTTTCCAATGCATTGCTTAGATCCAATTTGGATCTAACTTCTTTCTCTTTTCATGATTTAGGACAAGACCCTAGACCTAGAATGCAGAACTGACAGAAGGGCTCAGATATGTACACAAAGCCTTGACAAAGTTTAGAAAACTTAGTTACCAGAATGCAGAAGACCTCTCCAAGGAAATGCTTGGATCCCTACCTCTTACATGCTTTCATCTTACTTTCAGAATTGGATATCTTCTCAAAGTTCACAATATGAAATATGTAACTAATGAAGGAATACATGTTTATTACATTCAATTTGAATGCACAATGTAATGATCAATTGTGAATTTGAAAATTTAAATCTGATCGATGCTTAGAGTACAATACCAGTGTTAACATGAATGGAAGAGCAATGTATTTTATCTTCATTATCTGAATAGTAGTGTTGAATAGGTGTACCTTTATGCAATCTTTTGATGTTTGTAGTTATTATCTTGCATTGTACAGTTCTTTTTCTGTCTTTCAACAATTCTACAACTTTAGAACAACAACTACTAAATCCATAATTCAATGTAAAACAATATCAATTTATCAATTTAGTTGTGTAAACTAATTTGGTAACAATAATTTAATTCCATTTTTTTAAAAATATACTTTTAGAATCTACAAACAAAATCTCATAAATTGAATTGCCTCACATTTTCTAATTCCTAAAAATTCATTTTTTGTACATGTGAGAAAGTGAATATTTAGTTCAAAATGTTGATTTTAATGTCAACTTTGACAAAAACCTGTAACCCATTATTGTGGGATCACCCATGGATTTCTTCTTCAATTTTGAATTCTTCATTCTCATCCATCTCCCCCTTTTGTTTAGCACTAATTTTAGTCCTATCATGTTTGATATTAATATTTGATAGTGTCTCTATTGGCACCACAATTTAAGGGGAAATCTCTTCTATATATCTCCACCACCTTCAAGAATCATTTTGTTTGATAACTAAGAGATAGATCTATTGGTAGGGTAATTATTGGAAAGAGGTTGAGGTCCAACAAAGAGGAAATTGCAAAAATAGGGAGGGGATGAAAATTTATTTATGGATGAAGCAACAATATGTAAATAGGAAGGAGGACATTTGAACTTGTAATATTAGTGAAAAATAAGAAGTCATGCTTATTATTAGCCCAACAAATAGTGCACTAAGGCATGCTTAGTGAAAATGATATTACAATTATTGAGATGTGTTATATGACTGTTATTAATCTATACATTTGAATATGAATTATCCTGATTCATTTATGTGAGTGTAAAAGTGATCTCTATGAGTGTGAATCTTAATTTAAGTGAATAATTAAAATTATTGTTTATTGATATAATTTAGCATAAAATGGATGACCGATACTTTTTCTTCTCTAGGCATGTGCCATGAATTTAGTAAGAAATAATGATGTTTAAAAGCACCTTAGGGGGATCCACAAAATTGAAAGGATGATGATTTAATTGTCAAACACCTTAAATGAACTACTTCAATGCTAATCAATCAAAATTAAGGATGAGAAAACATCCAATGTTATCCTATTACGATTTCACAAGAAAAAATGCATATTTGGTTCTTCCTAAAGCTCTTTAAATTAGATATTATTTATGTACTTTAATCATGATTTAAATGAATTAAAGTTCATCCTTAAATAAACTACCCTAGTGTAAAATTCATAGTTACTTGAAATTTAGTGAACTTATAATAGCTAATAGAAAAATATGACAAGGTTTAAGTTTCAATCTTTAGGGTTTTGATTCACTATCATGAAAATGATTTAGAGCAATTTTATATTTGTGAAACTAAATATAGGTAGCAAATGGGGAACATGTGAATAAAGAATGATTCATGGGAATGAATGTTGTTATGTTCAAGGTATGATAATAGTAAATACCAAAATTTGTGTGAAATATAATATCTTATACACTAGTTAATAAATAAAGGATAACTTAATCATTATGGGTCCAAAACACGAGGAAAAGGACAATTCTATGCAATTGTCACCATCACAATTACTATCAATGGATATTAGACAAGAAAACTACACAATTTAAAACCATTCAAAAAATTAAGACCCCTGATATATAAATAATTATATGACTTATGAGATGCTTCTAAAAAACAAACATCTCCCCTATTGATGTAGTGGGTAATGTTTCACCTCCGATAATATTTAGAAAAAAGTTGAACATATGGAGGAAAAGATGTTGTGTAGCATTATCACTTAAGAAATTTTAAACAAAAGAAGAGATTCTGAATTGAATAAAAATATGTATGATTAAAGAGCATATCAACTTGAAGAATCACAATAAATATCAAATAACAAGAATTTTACTTTCATATAGTAAATTAAAAGTTTGACCATTCAATTTTTTTTAAAACTTAAAGTAGTTTGATCGAAATAATAATTGAAGCATACAAATGGCTTAAATGGAGCTAAATTCCCTTTTATTAATGGTAATATTTCTTCTCGATGTGTTTAGATTTGATTGTGTATATGTGTTGCATAAACATTTTGGATCACACTTTGTGATCCATCATCATGATGATAGAGGGCTCAAAGAGTAATAAAATGATTGGAACATACCTAAACTGACTAAAAGGAGGAATGGGAAAGGAGAGCAGAGGGGAGAATATGCATAGATGTGACGATAAGAAATTTGAAAAAAAATTAAAACTATAAATTAACAATATTCAATTAATTTAAGATAAAAATATAAATAAAGTCAAATAATAAAATAATTTCGACAAATTGACATAAGAAATTTCCCAAAATATTATTCAAAATTTGAAGAAATACACTTAAAATTATACTCATCTATATATGCTTATCTAAACCAGGATAAAATTGATCAACATAATTAACTATATAATATAAAACTAAAATTATAAATATATTGGTATTTTAAAATCTAAAAAAATAATACACTAAGATAATTAAAAGATGAAAGCATTTAAATATACAGTATAAGAAGTGACACATATTTAATGGAGATATTCTTATACAAAAATTAACATGTCAACACATAATATATCAACATTTTAATTAAATTTAAAAATATATCTATGTGTACATACATGCACATATATGAAGAAAGAAATATAACCATATACTTCAAAATATCTAACAATATGTACTATATCGCTAAGCATATATAACTATAGATGTAATCTATACTTATTTATTTGGTGATCTATTTAACAAATCTTGAAAAGAAAATAAATATAACTCAGTAAGTACTGACAATAAATTGTTTAAAAACCTCTATTATATATTAAAAACTATTATATATATTTATGAAAGAATAAAAATAATTGTGAGGAAAGGATAGAATGATATTAATAATATTTTTTTTGATAGATAAACGACCGTAGCCAAATAATTTTATTAATTTTGAACCTATATATACAACCCGACTCACTAGGGGCACTGGCAAGAAAGAGCTGGGTGGAGAAAACCTCAAGTCTAGCCCCAAAAAATAAAAAATAAATTATAATTTACAAATTTTACAATAATCCCATTTGTAAACATGGGGCATCTAGGAATATTCCATCCAAATTTACAAAATGGCGCCAACGACCTTTACATATACAATGGATACCCAAGTGGGTTTGTTTAAATGAGAAGATCTATTTACATGGACATAATTCCTTGAACATCATCCTATTCTCTGGTTAGCTCTATGCTCGTAACTCACCCAAATATCCATTGAATTCTTTTGTAGCTTGTTCAGTTGGAAAGCCTTTTGATACCTGTATAAGACATAAACCATACCTATGCACACTTGCTACCATCGTTAGCCAAAATCTCAAAATCAGTTAGCCAGGCTAAACAAGTTTCCTTTAGTAACCAGGATAGTTCCCATATATAACTAAAAAAATATGCCACTAATTCATAAAGTATCCCATCCAAGTAGAATCATTAAACATTTCTTACTAAGACTGATCACTAGAGCAAGAGCAATAATCCTATAATTTTTGATGTGTGGTGGGATCTAATTCACTAGTGATTTTAATGCCTGTAATGTTATTCTCCTCTCTTGCTCTAGTGATCGTCCTCCCTAAGGATTTTTCCATTATGATGAATAAAAAGGGGGAGATGGGATCCCCCCTATCTCAAGCCTCTAGATATGCTGAAAAAATTTTCTGGGGTACCATTAACCAAGACCGACACTTTGGGAGAAGAGATTAATTCAAAGATTAAAATAATCCAAGGTTTGGTAAAGCCGAAGGATTCTAGGCATTTACAAAGGAAGCACCAATCAAACTTATCATAAGGAATTTTAATGTCTAGTTTAATATGCATAGTAGGTTCTCCATTCTTCTGAATGGAATGGATTGCTTCTTGAACAACTATTACTCCATCATAAATGGATCTTCTCGGGACAAAGCCAGTTAGTTCTTCACTAATTAAGAAGGGAAGTCATTTGTATAGTCTATTATCTATAATCTTAGTAAGTAATTTATATACAGTATTACATAATGCTATTAGTCTAAAATTATTAAGGCACTCTGCCTTATCCTTCTTAGGGATTAATGCTAAGAAAGTGTTATTAATTTCTTTAAGCATACTACCGAAGTTTCTAACTCCTTCTAGGGTTGTGGTAACTTCATCCCCAATAAAGGGTCAACATTTATGGAAGAAGCCAACCGAGAACCCATGTGGTCCTGGTGACTTATCTGGGTTCATCTACATAAGGGCTCTTTTGACTTCTTCTTTAGTAAATTTAGCCATCAGTTCTTTGTTTTGGCTCTAGGTTATTAGATTAGGAATTTTTTTAATAATGTTCTTTTTTCCTTCTAGAGTAGAGCCATTCTCATTATTGAGGATTTTCTCAAAATAGATAACTGCTTCATCATCAATCATTTTAGGATCTTCTAGGACCATACCATTTCTCAACCTTATGTTGGTTTTTTATTGATTACCCTCCTATGTTTGGTGCTATTATGGAAGAACTTGGTATTTTTTTATCTCTTGCCTCTAGCCAAGTTTTCCTAGATTTTTTACGCCAAAATATTTCCTCTTTAACCAATATATCCTCATATTCTTTCAACAATTATTTCTCTTTTAAATAGAGAGACTCATCCATTCCCTTTTCAATGACTTTTGAATTTACTTTAGCTAATTTCTCTTCCAAATTAACTTTGGACTCAAAAATATTGCCAAAGTGTTCCTTATTCCATACTTGAAGCTTATGTTTAATGATCTTCATTGACTACCTTGTATAGCTTGGATCCTGATACTTTTGCCTCTTTCCACCATTGTTCAATTAATTTTAATACTTTTTCATCTCTCAACCACATCTGTTCAAACTTGAAGGGGCTTTTTTTGGGCCCTATGTCCTCCATAATCCTAATTTGAACCAGGTAATGATCCGATCCATATATTGGCATAATCTGGACCTCTGAGGTGTTTAGAAACTTTGTTAAGCTCCCCCTTAGAAAAAAATTGTCTAGTTTCTGAATAATATTGTTGAAGCCCTGCCTTCTGTTGTTCCAAGTAAATTCTTTTTCAATAATTTTAATTTCTAGAAGGTTGTTTCTTTTAATCCATTCCAGGAAATCCAATTTTGACTGGGACATTCTTTGACAACCTCGCCACTTTTCAGAATGATTAATTATAGCATTGAAATCCCCTTAGAGGATACATAACTGATTCAAAGCCTTATTCAAATACTGCTCAATTTCATCCCAAATGAGTTTTTTAATCTTTGGCTTGGGTAGGTCCATAAACATTTATAATAAGGAAACAAAGGTTGCTCCTTATGCATTTTACCCAGCTAATCATCCAATTATTTCTTCATTCACTCATAGTAAACATCACAGACCTTGGATTACATATAAAAGCTAGCCCTCTAGAGGCTCCCTGAGCTATCGTTCCAACAAAATCCCTAAAATCAATCCCTTTTTTTTAAATAAATCTAAATCTTCATTATTCAATTTTGTTTCCTAGACTAAAATAATATCATAGTTATTATTAGATATGCAACGTTTGATGATGCGTTGCTTATTAGGGGCATTCATGCCCCTAACATTCCATGTTAAGAGCTTCATGGCTCCATGGGAAGGATATTCCCCTTCCCTACATAAAATATGTCTGTTAGTTTGATCTGACCTTCAGCAGATCCATCCTCGATCCTTAGCTCAGATAAGGATTTTCTTCCTCTTTTCTTACACAATTTAGCACAATCAAGAGTCTTATTTTCCTCCCATAATTGTGTAATACCCAGTATCTCAACTTCTTCTTCATTTTTTGTCTCATTTAAACCTTTCAACATCGCTTCTATTTCCGATCTTGGAGGAGGGATATCACTTTCAAAGACCTTGCCTATAAGTAACCTTTTTTGAAGGGCTAATTCCCCATCGTCATCTATTTCATAAAAAAAATTCTCAATAAGGTCCTCAATGACTTCATTAGAGAGATAGTTCACAAGAGTGTTCACCTCCCCTTCCATTTTATCAGCGATCTCTGTTTTTGCCTCCTCCATAGCATATATATGTCTTCCTTCCTCCATATAACTCTCATTACCTGGAGAAGTTCTTGGGTCAATTTCCAAGTTGTTCTCATGCTCCATAGAGATTACCAGAGATCCTACAACAACCTCTTGCTCCAGATGATCCATGGATTCCATCACATCTACCAAGGTCTTTCTCTCCTCTCTTCCAATTTTATCATTTCCATAGTTTATAACTACTAAAGTCTTAACTTCCTTGTCCAATTCCAAGGATCTCTCCACCCTATTTATTTCCCTACTACTACCATCATTGGGAGTGTTTTGGAGATTGACCTCCATATTGCACATCTCTACAGTTTCTATAATCTCCCCTTCTTCTACCACTTCTCTCACTCGATTAGAGCATTGAGGGTTGTTATCTTCAACAACAAATCCTCCCTCAAGATCATCAAACATAATGACAACCTTCTTAACCAAGGGAAAAATATCAGGTTGGGAAGTGTCCATATCAATATCTAAATCACTTTTATTATTAATCGATCCTTTAAAGAATTCTGGTTTGATATTGTAATATATATTCTTTGTTCTAAGTTCTACACATTTTAAAGATTTAACATTAATATCCATTTTAACTAGTATCACACAATCATAGTATGATAATATATTTTCCTCAAATCCTACAAATTCCCCTAATTGGCTGCTAATTTTCTTAATAATTCCCTTATCCATTAATTCCACAGGGAGATTAGGAAGCATTATACATCTATCTACCTTAAAATCATTCAACTATCAACAATTGAAATTTAGGGTCCATTCTATACATTTAAAATCATGCCCTAAATATTGAGGGGATTTACCAGAGAGAAAAGCATTTTTCAGATTAACGTTATAAAAATCAATATAAAATAAATCTTCAGGTAACACGGTTATACCTACTTGGCCTTTAAAATTTTCTTGAAACCATTCGACTCCTACTTCACTATGGGACCCCAAACCATACCATCTAGAAAAGATCCCGTATGTCCTGCAGTGCTTAGGCATTTCATCCACAGTATCATTATTAATTTCAATGGTGATTTTATCTTCACAAGAAAAGGCTGAAGGCTTTTTCCCTAAATTTCTAATTTTCTCAGCCACCGTGGATTTGGTCTTATGGTCCTTGGAAAAACTAGCAACTTTATGATTTCGATGCCTTCCAGCCAATGTAGGTAAAACCCTGCTATCATTCTTATTGATATAAATAATTTTAAGTGCCTTAGTATTTTAAAACTATTAGTGAGGGTTGATCTCAGATCTGGTTTTAGGGAACCTTCCTCATAATTATACAATAGATGAAATCTATTGGAGTGATAATCCTAGTGATGACATGTAACTGATTAAATGGTTGACTATATTAAGTTGAAGATGATGCAAGACATTAAATCAATTAATGGTTTGTATTGTCATTGATGTCAACTTGATATCATCTGTATGGTCATATACATAATGCCAAAGACTTTAGAGAATCAATGGAATAAAGGTTATGCTTTCAGCAATGCATAAAAGTCAAGTATTCACTAAGTGACAGACTACACCGACGGAGTGCACACCATTGGTAAAGACAGAGATAAAGTCACAGTGATGCTCGACGAGCAGAAGACAGTGTTTCCTGATGAAGCAAAATCAAAGGATGCCTGACGAGCTAAAAATAGTGTTGCCCAATGAACAAGATCCAATGATGCCCGACAGACAGAGATCCTGAAGCTAACTGAAGCAACACCGACAGAACTGGCAGTTGTCACCGACGACGAACTGCAGAATTGACCGACAGAACAAAGAGATCAGAAAATGACAAAATATCTAGCTGGCAGAGCTAAAAGATAGACTTAACTAGTTGTTTGATTTGTTTTATTCGACCACATTTAAGTAAGTGACTTAAAGATGATTTACACAGTTGGCAAGAAGATAAATATGAGATAAATCAGGAGTTAAAGCCATAAATCAATTTGGGTGGATTGTTTTTCACGCCAAGAGTCAAGAACCAAGAATTAAGGAATATCATGTCTATTTAAGAGACAAGCATAATTCATTCTTGGGGGTGGTCAATAACCAATTAGATACACGGGGGAGTGAACTGATAGAAGATGCTGAAGAGAAACTGATGAAGGATTAACTTCATGGAGTCCTGATCAATCAAGCTAAGGGAGAGCTAAAGAATTCTGCAGACACCGACGGACAGAAAAACACAACATCACAAAGAAAAAAGAGTTAAGTACAAAGGAATTGTATTGATACATTGATCAAAAATATATTGTAAGTAAATAGATCTGAAAATCTACAATTCAGTTGCATTAGAAATAGGTCATTTTGTTTCAGTTTAACCATTGAAGCATTAAGTCTCTTAACAGAGCAGG
>MU225272.1:2627036-2656161 GCA_018584345.1 Thuja plicata | reverse complement strand
TAAAGGCTTAGGCTCTTTAGGTTTAGCATTATTGAAAGTATTTGCAGCCAAGTGAAGGTTAGCTTGAGTTTCTTTAAGAGGTAGCCCTTGAGAATAACTATAGGGAACCACATGAAAAGCATTAGGAATTCTATCAGATGAAGGATTTGTGGAAAATTTGGAAACTTTAGGAGATGTATGGGTATTGGAGGAAGTAGAGGATGGAAGGGAATCACCACAAGACAATAGTTCATCATTAACATGATCTTTCTTTAGAGTACAATCTTTATTTTCAGCATGAGAATCCTTAGAGGAGATATTCTTGTAGTAGCTAGGTTTATAATTAGTGCAGAAATATTTATCTTCCTCAATATCATCCAAGTATTGTTCACAAAAATCATCAAATTCTCTTTCAAAATCAGAGTTATATGGATCACCATCACATTCTATCCAATGTGAACACCCTTTACCAGTATAAACAAGCACACGACAACGAGGATTCTTAGGAATAGAGGTGTCATAGGTATCACTATATTGTCCATCATCATAGTCATCATAGTCATCAGAGTCATAATAGTCATAAAAAAATGAGCGTATCACTCTTTGTGGAAGAGGTATCGCAAGGGTTGTCACGTTGCTAATTATGGTATGTCTTTAAAAGAGAAGTATGGCTCTTGGGAGAAGTAGAAGAAGAACGAGATCATGGAGAAGAGGAAAGTGAAGACCTAGTGGAGGAAGAAGACTTGGATGATGAGGAAAAATGAGAAGACTTAGAAGATGAGAGATGTTTGGAAGAAGGAGGTTGTGACAAGATTATGTCTATGATTCTGCCAAAGATGTCTGATTCATTCATTTTTTTTAATTCTTTCCATAAATTCATTACTCATGTAATATCTAGAAGGATCATTGGAGGAATAACATGTCATGAATTGAGAAATAAGTTTGAGATCATCTATTTTCAAGAGATGTTCGTTAACAAGATAGTGGAAATCCATGGTTCTAGAAGAAGAGGAATAAAGCATGGGAGTGACAGAAGAGATGAATAGAAGAAGATAGACTAGATAATAAGAGGAAAAGAAGTAAGAATACGTGAAGAGTTTAGGAATAAGAGGGAGAAGCGTGAAGGAAGAAGAGAAAGGATGGAAATGGGAGACTAGGAAGACCTGGGAAATGTGGAAGAAAGAAGACCAAGAGTCAGTTTGTGTAACTTGATACCATTTACGCTCATTTGGATGTTGAGAAACATGTCATAGCACTTTTGGGGAGATCTATTGAAGTTTTTTATCACTCGGGAACTCAAATTTGTTTATTTTAGATAACCAACTAGATGCTTTAATAGATTTTATCATGAATCAGGCACACAGAACAACAAACAGGGAGTTCAAGAAAAGATTTGTCTTCAAACAATGAGCAAGGGACAAAGAAAAATTGCACATGAACATGGATAGTGTCATAGTATTTCTACTCCCTAAAGATTCTACTTGTGTATGTTCTCAAAATGTTTTGTAATCACGCACATAGTCCAAGAAAATAAAAAGTTGGTTGCACTATGGTTCATAGTAATGGTTTGAATCTGCAACTTTTGCAATCTCAAGTGGGTGAAATCCAATCCCGGCGTAATGAGGTTTTGACATAATCTAAGAATTTAATCAATTAGGAGATGCTGAGGAGATCTGACAACCCAACAAGAAACCACACCTGTGGAGATTTCTTCCACAAGGACATTTATATAGCGATTGTTGCTACCATGGCAAAAATGGCTATTACCGCTTGAGGTTCCCTCCATGTGGTTTACCCAATAAAGAGAATGTCCACTATGGTTAACCCTCTCTAACAAGGAAGACTCACAATATGGACCACATGGGGACTTAGTTCGGATTCATGGGTTCCAAGTTTCTGATTCTCCCAAAAGGGAAAAGAGCATAATCCTCTAGCCTCTTCACCTCACCTAGACATAGAAAGAAAGATTAATTGACCCACTAATTTGAAATCACCTCACCCAAGGTTCATATATCAATAACAATGACCACCAATCTCAAGAGAGAAAGTACCAATCAAAGTTGAAGATTAAACCAAGTTTGAAGTAATGACAAATCCTTCCCTACCTACAAGGGGATCTATCATCAAGAAGAGCTTCACATGTAAGACAAGCGAATGAAGCCCACTCTCTCAAGATCACCACAAATAGTGTTCATAGGGCCTAATTACTATGTGAAACATATATTCAAGAAAGCAAATCTAGGTCTATTTTAGAGCACCAATTGGAAATGTGATCTATGAAAGCAAGAAACACTCAAGCTAAACACATGAGAGGTTCATTTTTATTTTCAAAATATAAATGTTATAGAGATAAAACAAAATACCTCAAGTCTAAAGAAATTCTCTTAGTAGATTATACCTTATTGTTTCTTTTTTTGAGCTTTTCCGTGAAAGCAAGCCACGAACTCTCCAACAAGCAAGACAAGCAAACAAGCAAACAAGCAAACAAGCAAACAAGATATGCAATGTATATTCAACTTATGAAAACCCTAGGGTTAGATATGAAAATCAATTGTTAGAAGCAATAATAACCAGCAAATAATCCAAATGACAACTCACATCATACATTGAACCATGTGAAAAATAAGTGCAAGCTAATCATTAAATGTCTTTTTTAAAATTTTGATTTTTGACCTAGTCAACAAGATTGGACCTATATGACATGAATTCGGATCCCAAACCCTAAATACAAAAAAGATACCCCTATTAAAAGACAAAGAGCTTTCCAAAAATGTAAAATTTTTAGCAATATTTTCTGATTTGTGCCCCAGGGACCCTATTTATCAAAATAGACTAGTTTTTAAAGATCAGATTTTTAAGACATTATTTGTCATCAAAACAAAAAATATAGAGAACATACCCCCTGTAGAATTCCAAGTGATTTCCATAAATGTAAAATTTTCCAAAAAATTTGCTGATTTGCAACCCAAAATGAATTTTCATGAAAAATTATAAATTGTGTAAAAATGATCCAAAAAATCTGATTTTCAATCTGAGACACCTTTGACCCAATTCCAACCTGCAAAAAATAATTCAGACCAAAACTCCAAGCTGTTTGAGAGATATGATCAAATCCTTCGAAAAACCCTAGGTTTTGTCTTCAACTCATCCTGCGCAAGGGTTAGGCTTGAAAAACTTCAATAAATAACCATGTAAAGATTATAAAATCTGAAAATATAAATAAAATGAAGGAAAATCAGGAGCATCATGCCCCATGGTGGGTGCCAAAAATGTGTGTTAAAAATGTGTCACACTTCTAAGAGTCATTCCATTCAAGGTTGTTCAAAAATGAGGCCTCAAATATCGACTCATAGCTCCCTAGTCATGGGGTGCAAAGGTTTGTGATGGAGGCCCTCAGATTGACCTAGTTGTGCCCCTACAAGTACACCATGAAATGGGAGATTCAAAGAGAAAAAGCAAGGATGCTAGTCTCCATGATCATCCAATATGCAATGAAATGAAAAATATTATATATGATTGCAATGCATGAAAGGAAATTAATCTAAATGATAACAATGCATGATTATTCTATGAAAGGAAATACAAATGCAAGATTAATCTATGAAAAGAAGCATGAATCTAATCTAACATGAAAGTGCAAAACTAATCTAAATGCATTGCCATGGGGGATGAAAGAAGAAGACAAGAAGAGAGAAGTTGCAATATCCAAGCTCAAGTGCTCAAAATCTCCTCCAAAATTGCTCTCCAAACCTGCAGCATAACAATACATAAAAATTCTATATGAGAATGTGAATGAGAGGTTTCCTTATAAAGGAAAGTGAACGGTTGAGATTAAGAGGAAAAAATAAATGAGCAATGGTGGAGATTAAATCTTGGTTGATCCATGTGCTCATTAAAGCAAAAAGCCCACTACTTAGAAATATGTGATAAAAAAAGGATTTTTATTTAATTTATTTCCTTTTTCATCAAAAGAAGAGCTTTAAGTGGGGATTTTTATTTATTTAATTAAAAGAGGGGTTTTCTTTTAATTAAATGGGGGGAATTTAATTTAATTAAATAAGATGAATTTTATTTAATTAAAAGGGAGATTAAATCTTTTAATTAAATAAAAATGATCAAACCTTAGGAAATATTGAAATAATTGAATTAATTACAATTTGATCAAGGAAAATGATTTGAATTGAAAATGTTGCAAAGCATTGATTCAAGAATTTGATAAATTGATAAATTGATAAATGGGGCCCATAGTCTAGGCGACCATTTTAGGGTGCATACCAAATCAAGATTGATGCCGAGGCCAAATTGGAAAGGATGATCACAGATTATAATGCCCAAAATGAGGTCCTGTTCATACAAAATGTCCTAGGCACTTACCAGATGGATGATATCCTCATATTTCAGATCATGGAAACTAAAGAACAAGATCTCAATCCCATACAAGGTCTGTTGGAGGTCAACCCCAATGACAACATCTTCAAAAGTTTCATCAACGACATGATGACAAGCCTGTGACACCTGGGACATGATGCATATCCCAACATCCTCCTATTACCAGGATACTGTTGATTGGACCAAGTGAGCCACTCATAATTCACCTGTCTCAATTGTCAAGACACATTGTCATGCATGCTAGACTAGATTGCCTTGCCAACCAGAGTCTTAGAAGGTTTGGGAGCAGATTTCAAGAACCTCGAGAGGGAATATGAATGTGGCACCCTCCCAAAGGTGAATAACCATACCAGTTAGTGCCTCATTTATGGAATTCAAGACGGTGGATTAGATTTAGATGAAAAGAAACCTACCCCCGGTGTGTTTAGTGACTGGAGTACTTTAGATGATGGTTCCTACCCACCTTAGAGGAGACCGCCAATGAACCAAGAAGATGAAGACCCCGAAGCCCCAAATCTCAAGGTCACTCTAGGGATAATAAAAGAGGAATAGACCTCCTTAGACAATGAGGGAGGAAAGGAGAGAAAGCCCAAAATGAAAAAAGTTATCATGAAATTCCCAATCCAAGTCAAAACCCTCAAAATAGTACCCAATATGGAAACTTTATTTTGACGGGTCCAAATGTAAACAAGGAGATGGCTCAGGAATTTAACTGATAAATCTGAGAGGTAATTCCTTCTATGCTTCTTATCGGTTACAATTTTTGTGTGCTAACAATGTGGTAAAATATGAAGTGCTAGTTTGTGGACTCCTCCTTTCCCATGAAAAGGGGATAACCACCCTGACAGTGGAAGGCGACTCACATATGATCCTCAAACAGATCCACAGTCAGTATTCTTGCAATGATAAGAGACTCTTGACTTACCGAAATAGGGCATGAGACTTGATCAAAGAATTTAAGGCATTCAACATCAAATCCATCTCAAGGAGGAAGAATGTTGTCGCTGATGCACTAATCATGTCTGCTAGCTCATTACACCCAATGTCAAAGTTAAAAATCAAGAAGTTTTCAGTGGAACTCATCGCAGCTCTAGCTATACCAGACAATATTACCAACTTTCAAGTCTTCCAAGATGACGAACACATCCTGGAGTTCATCATGTGTGCCAATGTGTTTGAAAAATAGATCATAGACGAAGGTAAGGAAGAAGTAGATGAAGAAGAAAATTTGAAAGCACCCGACGATTAGCGAATCATAAATTTAAGGACCAACTCCATACCTAAAGGCATGGTAGAACTAGAAAGGATCTTTGACAAAAAAAAGACCGCTACGAGAAGATGGCTGAATATCCCACCCGATGGTAAAGAATATGAAACATTCAACCTCGGGACATAAGATGAGCCAAGACAGGTCCATATCGGGAAATTAGGTACCAAAGAAGAAAAGGAGAAAATGGTCTGACTCCTCTCTAACTATCGAGATGTCATAGCCTAGATATAAAGAATTGAAAACAAATGACACCTCAGTCATAGTGCATAACATCCCACTGAAACCATACTCCAAGCCTTTTTGACAACATCAAAGACCCGTGAACCCCACCATGGAGCCTCTAATACAAAAACAAGTCTAAAGGTTGCTAGATGAAAGAATCATCTTCCAAATATGACATTCCACGTGGGTCACAAACTTGGTACCAGTGAGAAAGAAGACTAGCGAGATCAGATTGTGTGTAGATTTCTAGAACCTAAACAAGGTCTTCCAAAAGGATAACTACCCACTTTCGCTCTAGACGAAGTGCTGCAAGTAGTGAACAGGTCCCAAATGATGTCCTCCCTGGATGGCTACTCAAGTTATAAGCAAGTGATGGTACAAGAAGAGGATAGGTTGAAAACAACTTTCACAACCAAATGGGGGACATTTGCCTATCGACAGATGCCCTTCATTCTAATTAACGCTGGGGCCACTTTCCAAAGAGAAATGGACATAGCTTTCAGAGGGCTAGTTGGAAAGTGTATTATCATCTATATGACAACCTCATAGTCTTCTCCAAATAAAGAGTGGATCATATAAATGACCTTAGAAGAGTCCTTTAGAGATGTAGGAAGTACAAAATCTCCCTCAACCCCAAGAAATGTGTGTTTGGGGTCACGCAAGGCAAGCTGTTGGGACACATCATCTCAGAAGAAAGGATAGTAATAGATATCAAATAGGTACAATCCAATCTCAAGTTTACTCCACCTCATAGCCGTAAAGAGATAAAATTATTCTTCAGAAAGATTAACTTCGTAAGTAAGTTTATCAGCGATTTCACCAAGATAGTAAAACCCCTAAATGACATGTTGAAGAAAGATGCCAAAATTAAGTGGACTGTCCTAGTGAAGAAATATTTTGAGGAGTTAAAAAGAGAAATCACCACGGCCCCTATCCTTGTCAGCCTAGATTACACTATTCCTTTCACAGTGTATTCCTTTGCATCAGAAAACTCATGTGTAGGCATCCTCACATAGAAAAGGGATGGTGAAGGTGAGAGACTGATAGCCTTCATGAGCTGCCCACTTAAGAATGCTAAAGTCAGATACCCTAATCTAGATAAACAATCTTTTGCTTTGGTCAAAGTAGTAAAGAAGTTCTGACACTACATCCTAAGGAGCAAAGTTTTTGGAATAGTTCCCAATGTGGCTATAAAATCTTTATTAATGCAAAACAATCTAGGGGAATGAAGGGGAAAGTTGATGAAAATTCTACAAGAATTCGACCTTGAGACCCAACAAATGAAATTGGTAAGAGGCCAAGGCTTGACAAAACTGATCTCTGAGGTAGAAGAAGGTCTAACGTGCCAAACTTACACCGATCAGGGTGTGATCACAAACATATGGTACCAGGACATAGTCTATCACTTACTACAGAACCGATGTCCAAAAGGAATGAATAGCTTGCAAAGAAGGACCATGAGGATCAAGAGCATCTCTTACATGCTGAAGAATGACCAACTATACAAACACAATTACAAGGGCCTATACCTGAGATGTTTAGACTTGATTGAAGCAAAAAAAGTCGTGGATGATTTCCATGACAAATATGGGACATGCCATGGGTATGTTGAAACCACTTCCCAAAAAATATTAAGAGAAGGATACTATTGGCCGATGCTATTTAGAGACACAAACGAGCATGGAAGATCATGGCACACCTGCCATACAAGTGCAACTCGAGAAAGGAACCCAACAATGCCTTTACATCCAGTATATGAGGTACATCTGTTTGCCCAATGGGGCTCAGATTTCATTTGAATGATTAACCCCCCTTCATCTATAGGTCATAATTTTATCCTAACAACCACCGATTACTATATGCATTGGACAGAAGCCCAAGCACTAAAGAATTGCACCACTGAAGTATTCACCAAGTTCTTAGAGGAGAACATCATCACCAAGTTTGGAATGTCATTTTATCTAGTATGTGACAATGCCCCTCCTTTTCCTCCTCTATGCTCACACAATGGGCCTTTGAAAACCAGCTAATCCTCAAATTCTCTTCTAACTATTACCTGCAAGGAAATGGTGTAGCAGAATCCACAAACAAGAACCTAACAATGGTGATCAAACACCTCCTAGATGAAAATCCTAGAGATTGGTATACTTAGTTAAAATACTCTTTGTGGACCAACCAGGTAAGGATTTAAAATGCCCTGGGAACATCCCATACTAGCTGGTCTATGGCCTACAACCAGTCTTCCCTATGAACTTGAAAATACCAATCTTGAGATTTATGGACCAATATGTTGGGGGTGAAGATCGAGTGCAGGTTCGACTCATGAATCTCCTCAACTTGGAAGAGAAATGAAATTTCGCTCTGGAGCACGTATCAATGCACCAAGAAGTCGTCAAGTGATGGTTCAACAAGAGATCCACTATCAAATATTTTAGGATCTTTGACCTTGTCCTGATGTGCGACAAGACAAAATAAAAGCCAGGAAACCACACCAAGTTTCAAAAATTGTGGATATGCCCATATCAGATATCAGAGATCTTAGGAGAGAAAAATTTTAAGATTAGCACCTTAGATGGAGAGTTGACCCCATTTCCAGTCAATGGCCAATTTATCAAACATTATTTTGGATCCTAAGCGGGACTGCCTTTCATCCGTTGTAGTTTATTTTTTATTTTTTTTCTTTTTCTTCCTTTCTTTTCTTTCTTTATTTTTTCTTTTGGTCCATCTTGGCCCCCTTTTTTTGTTTGCATCTCCACCTCCCCCTTTGTTGTGATAGTGCTTGTTGTTCCCCCTTTTTCCTTGGGTCGGTGTGTTTTGACCCCATCCTGAGTAGTCCCTAAAATTGGAGCAGAGGTATTTATTGGTCAAAATCTCCAAAGAAATGATCGACACAGAGAACATTCCCAAAGTCAGAAATGATGATGTCTTCCATTAGCAATTAGAGAGATGTTCGACCCTTAGTCATCTTGATCACAAAGAATACTAAAAATGACACCCAAGAGTGTTGGTGATTGGAGCATTTGTCAGTTGTGACCGACCTTAGTGCATTGACTTGGGCACCCACCGATCCCAAAACCCAAGTATAATAGATGCGAAAGGAAATAGGAAGGAGGGAAGAAAAGAAGGATAAAAGGACAAATGAACAAGCTAAGAAAATATAAACCTCAAGCGGTTAAAATTAGAAAACTCAGGTAGCACAGCCTAATCGCTACTTGGGTTACCCAAAAGAAGAATATGTACCTAAATACATCTTTAAGAGCTACACGATCCGATTCATAGTCTGACACAAAAAAGAAGGATAAGAATAAATCATTTCAAAAATGAGATTCCCCTGCATACCTCTAATCTCTAGCATACATATTAGATAAGGGTGACTCTAGCAACCTCTACCAGGGCTATGGATGCCTGACCAATAGTAGAGCAAGGTTAGATTGGGATTCGGGGAAAACTTTGCCAGGGATATGGATGCCTGACTAGCAGCAAAGCTCTTTTAGGGAATCCCTGGTCTACATAACAAAGGTTGGGAATAGCTGAAAAACACTCTAGTCACCACATTCAAAGGTAGAGAAATGAACCCACTTACACACACACTGGAAGACAAGCGGAAGAATTCGATCTAGGGAGTCAGTGAAAGACGGTTGACACAAGTGACCCTTGGTTTCTGTTTCACTGCAAAGATCAATTTACATAAGGGTTTTTCTAATAAAGAAATGCCTTGGTCATTCCTCCTTTTTTCGGCGCCATTTTTTGTGGGTCCACAACACACACCCCATCTTGGCCCTCTAGCCATGGGAACCCCTCTCTTTTTTGGGGCTTATTTTTCTTTTGCTTTCTTCCCCCTTATTTTCCTCTTTGTTCTGGCTCTCTGAGTTTTTCGCTAGGGCTCTAATGGAGAAGTGTAAAGTATTTTCAGAATTTCACACTTTTGCACCTTTGTGCTAAAGAGATCATCTGATCTCCGAAAGTGTGAAATCCTGAAAAGACTACAAAGTGCCAAGTCCTTCCGAACTTTCGCACCTTCTCACTTTCAAACTAATGAGGTCATCCAACCTTTGAAAGTCTAAAATTTTGGAAGTCTAGGCGGCACCTTTCAGGTTTTTGACCTCTGAAATGCTGAAAGGTATGATGTCACCCACGAGCTATGAAATCAGGTCCACGCACTTTTCTTCTCATTCTGCCCTTGCATGTTTTTTTTTCTTCTGCTTCCTCACTGTTTTGTCTCCTTGTGCATTTTCTTCCTATTTTGTGGTGTCAGATCTTCAGCTCCACCTTCACACCCTTGTAGTTTGGTTCCTTTCCCTCCTTTGTCCTTTGCTTTCTTAGTTTTTTCTTTTTTCACCGTTCGCGTGCCCTAGTTGTATTTTTTTTGTTCTGTTGGCATACCCTAGGTTTCCCTTTCAGAACCTTTCTTCCCTTAGGTCGCTATGTCCTTGGCCCTAGGTTTTTGGCATCTTTCATTGTTTCATTTTTCTTTAGGGTTTTTTTTTAGTTTTTAGATTTTTTTGTCTTCTCGATAGTCGCAGGTTTTCAGACTTTAAAAGGCAAAAAAATGACCCTATTCATTAGATCCTGAAAGCTCAGAAACACCAAGTACCAAGAAGACATCAAATTTCAGACTTTCAGATGTTCAGTGTTTCAGACATCTCAAAGCCTCTGACATCTGACACATCAAAAACAAGGTCACACCCCAAACCTTTGGCCTTTCACACCTCAAACTTTCAACCTTTTGCACTCTGAGAATCTTTTGCATCTTCTCACTCTTAATGCCTGAAAGGGGGATCTTCAACTTGCCTTCCACCTTTTGTACCCCAAGAACTTTCTGGCTTTCGCACGTCAAAGTTCTAATGCACCTTTGCAATCTAAATGTTCAAAGAACACATTTCAACCCTTTTGCATCTTTTGGTCTTTCGCACCCTGACCTTGTTTTTGGTGTCCGCAAGTCTGAATGATAGAAACTACACCAAGTTTCATTTCTGATTGTTTTGGGGCCATGAGCTCTATTTGTTGAAGTTTTTTTTTCTTTTTTAAATAGTTTGTTTTGAATAAATGCTGATGTTTGCATGTTTCTCTTGCAGGAATGTCATAAAGGAACATCAGATCACCAATGAAGTATCTATTCAAGGGGAACTACCCTCCATCTAAAGTCAGCAACCACCATTAAAAGGTTACAAACACAAACTTAGCCAAATTTTGAACTGGAAATTTCTCCAGACCTAGAAATTTTTGTAAGGACCATTTTTTAGCCTTTCAACCTCTGAAAGTCTATAATTTTAGAGTACCCAAAACCAGTTTTTAGACTTAGTGAATTTTGCCTCCATCAAAATTCAGAGCAAAGCTCAGGGTCCAAATTCTAGGCCATTCCAACGTGGGAGATTTTTTTTCATAAAAACAAAGTTCCAGATCAGGTTGATCCATAACTGGGGTTCATTTTTGCATAACTAGAGGCCTTCTATCAGTCTTCACCGCATAGGGGACTCCAAGTGAAGGTTCCAAGGGAGAACTCAAAGATCACCAAAAATATTGTAGTTAAAGACGCTAGAGTTCTAGTTCCTTTCTCTCTTCTTTCTAAGCGAGTTTGACCCTAATTCATAGGCAAACTGATTGTAAATGGATCAAGGATCTATGCAAACTATTTAGCATCATTTTATTATTTATTTTTTTAGCAAGCGTTAGTTTTAGTTAGTTTTCATTGTTTTTAGAGTTGTTGATGCCCTAGTTTCAGTGTTCAAAGTTTGTAGATCAAAGCACTATGTATTGTAATCAAAACAATGTAATACGGTCAAATATTTGATGCAATAAAGAGATACAATTGGTGCTTCATTCACTATGTGATTATTTTCTGCTGTCTATGAGAATTTTTTGAATGTGTGTTTGCTCATTCATTTATTTTATGGAGCCAATTGGGTTTATTGTGTTTGGATATGCAATTAATTGAATTGGAGTTTTTTTTGTTCATCGATTTTGTTGTGATGAATGATTGGGAAATATAATTCTATTGGTTCAACGATAAATCCATCTTGTGTGTGTGCACATGGTTGTAGCATTATGATTTTGATAGATTTTGAAAATCTCACATTTTTTTATATTTCTCTCCAAATGATTGCATCTATTGGGTATAGAATTATGACATGGTTTGATTCATGTTCAGTGGGTTCTGATATTTCCATGATATAATTCACAAGAGTGGTTCGACAATGGTTTATGTACGTTAGGATTTCATTTTTAGAAAATTTGTTTAAATTCTCATCACCCAAATCTTTTGATTTTCTTTGAAAATCTAGAAAATTTTTGGAATTAATGGGAAGTGTGTACTGAGAGGGGAGGGGTGAATCAGTACCTCTAAAATTTTTGTATCCTTTAATCAATTAACCTTTGTGTAATCAATTATTTATCCAAAAATTTGATCTATACTATCTTGTTGTAAGATATGCCAATTCATAAACTTAACATACATGTGAACATTCATATAAACATTCATGAAAGTAATAGACACATAACACAAGATATGATATCATAGAAAACTCCTGTTAGGAAGTAAAAACTGCAGTGGGGATGGCACCCACAAAATCTTCACTATCTGCAGATTGGAAGGGGCCGATTAAGGCTTACAATTTGATCACTTCTGATGATCTACCCGGTTATGAGGATCTGTGGAGACCTGTTAAATTCTACTCGGTAAAGAGATTTAGAAACACTGTTGAGTGTGCACTCGATTAAGAGATTTATAGTTGGACTGTTAAATCCACCTTCCTTGAAAGGATTTTTACACTTTGCTTCACTTTTTAGAATGATATAAAATTATAATTTGACCTGGTATATGCAATCTCCTATTTCTGATTATAGATCCTTTTAAGTTTACATATAAAGATATATCACCTAATGTGATTGAATAATACCTCTGATTCTCAGTAGCCTCTGTTCTTGGTTCCTGCTAACTAAATCCATCTTTTGTTGTTCTGGTTCATGAAACTTTCAATCTGATTTATAGATGTGCTCATAGGATTCATTCATCCTATCTTCTATAGTCACACATGTATAGTGAATGATTGCATCATATATTTATAAGATGGGTTGACTTCATCAAGTTTCACGAAAAACAATGTTAACTCTAAGATCAGGTTTACAACTTTACCTTGATCTCCTAGTCTATGTGTTTTAAATCAGTTAGACTGATTAAAGAACTTACATTCATGTTCCTTGTCCCTAAATACAATGGTTTTAAAAACAAATCAAGATTCTATAAATAGAATAAGACTATTTTATCTAACATGGAAGTCAGATCCACTTTTTGCGGGCTGCAACTAAATTTCAGTTTTTGACGGTCGGTTATGCCTCTGAAATGAGTTGACTGTCTTTCGGGTGCCTTGCTTGAATTGTTCTCTCAATTTTCTCTTTAACTGTCTCTCGGGTTGCATTATATCCTGCATGTTGGGTTCCTCTGTCAGGTTCCTCTTTATCCTTTCCACTTTGCATTTTTAGTGTACACACAAAATTGTGTCATCAGTTTTCTTTGTACTTGGCCATTTTTGGTGATCTGTTGTATCTTTATTTTTGGTTTTCTCTTTGTCTTTTCTTTTGATGTATTCTTACTAAAAGTGTTGTTTGCATACTAATGGAAAATTAATGTCATTAATCTCCCCCTTTGACATTAGTATCAAAAATTGATATGTGCAAAATACTAACAAAGTGTTAAGTATGTACAACATATATAATCCTTAGTCATTTATGACTCCCCCTATGTATATGCCGGTATATAATTATTTTCCCCTTTTTTGGTAGTACTGTATAGTTGCCTGCCTATCTGTATATATCATATATTTCTCCCTTTTTTTATATTAAGGGAAAAAGGTGTATACCTTATAGTTTTTCAAAAATGTGAGAGTGTGAAGACTTCATGTCTTCCATCATATTATTTCATTGTTCCTTTAAATTCTCTAGAGCCATGTGCTCGAGTGTGATCTTGGAATGCATATCGTAGATGCTATCTGCTACAAACATCTCAGGGGTTGTTATCAGTTGTCTTGTTGAAATGATGTGCTGTTGAAGCAATGTTAGATTTGGTACAAGTTGAGCTTGGAGCTTGGTGACTTCTTCCTTGTATTATGTCTCTGCTTCCCACAGTCCCTGTCTTAACCTTCTCAATAATCTTTTCATAATGCAACTTAATTGCATTGTCTCCGGTGGTTAAGTCTTTAGCACTATTAGCTAGATTGGAATCTAACTTTGCTATGTTTTCACTGTACTCCTTAGTGAATTTCTCCAGCGTGCTTAGTTGTTGAATCAAGGAAATAGCTTCAGTGATAATTGGATCTAATTCACTTATGAATTCTGAAAGCTTTACCTTGTTAACTGCCACTTCTTGGCTGATGTTCTCAACAAGTTTCTACTGGTATTTCTGCTTTGCTCTCTCTTTAATTACCTTCTCTGCATCAATGTTTTGTGTTGTAATGGCTTCAGTGAGAGTGGCTAGTTGATCAAGTATTGGTTTATTCTGATCAACATCAACATCGGGTACAATTTGGTGCAATATGCCCCTTGTTTTTTCTAGTACCATGGAGTCTCAGTGCTATTTCCTCAGCTTCTCCTGTAATTCCTTTCTCTAGCATATTTCACCGTATTCTTTCAATTCTTCATAATCAAGTGTAGTTGGGTCACATTTGGGTATCTCAATGATTTCATCTAAAGTGACTTCCAACTTATTCTTCTTGGATTTCTTCTTCTTCTTTTGAGTTACACTTGAATGTAGAACCATTTCCAATTTCTCGGCTTTGCCCATTGTGCTTGATGAAGTTACTTGTCATGCTTCTTTTTGCTACTTTGTTTCTGTGTTAGTTTGTCAGATTTTTGTAGACGTCTCCATATTAACCTTTACTTTATTGGTAGCAACCTTTTTGGTATCCTCAGGAGTGCCATCTTTGGGTTTTTCTCCTTCATCAGTTTCCTTATGTACTTCATCTATCTTTGTCTGTGCATCCTTCTCTGTTGTGTCTCCATATGCTTTCTTTGATTATCCTTTTGTAACCTTATCAGTTTTAGTGACAATGTGAGTGTCTTTGATATCTTTCTGATCATCGGTGTTGTCTTTCTTTCCTTCTTCCCTTGCATCCTTGGGAATGCTTGAATCTTTTTCAGGTAACTTGTCTTTTTCTTGTAGAATATTGATGGCTTGTATCAATATTGGCATGTTTCCTGGTATGATCACCTATGAAGTATCAATTCCAATGTCTTGTTCGTTGGTTGTGTCCTTGGTAATAGTGACATCTTCATCTTTCTTTACTTCTTCTAATGGATCATCGGTAATGTCAATGATTGTGTTATCCATAATGTTGTCCTTTGTGGTGTTAGGCCATGTTTCATATGCAATATCCATATTTTTGTTTCCCGTTGTGTCTTGTTCTTCCTTGTCTAACTCAATTGATGTGTCATCTTTAGCATCTTTGATTAATATTTGTACTTGAGTTGCCTTATTAACATCTTTTTGTTGTAGGTCTTTATGGGGGCTAGCTTCCTCAATAGGTCTATTGAGTATTTTACTCCATTTCTTGTGACTTTCTTGTTCAAGCTCTATAATCCCCCCTTCAATAAATTTGCAGGCTCTCAACTTGGGTGAGAACTCCTTTTTATGGTTCTCCATCATTTCATCAATTTCTTCCTTCTTGGATTCACAAGGCATGAGAGTAACAAGTACTCTTTATCTTATCTACTTCTCATTGTTTAAGGCAAATGTCCATCTAGCATATAATCTATCCAAGAGTTCCCTTGGTACATTATTACCTTCAAATTGAATCAGTACACACTTGAAATTATACATCTTTGCAAAGATGGCATCTTCAACTTTGTTCTGATCTTCTGGATCCATTTTTAACCATCTTCTGATCTTAGAATCTGTAATAGACCCTGAACTTGCAATAGATTTGCATATACCTCATCAATGCTTTCTGGAACCTTGATCTTTTCTACTTGTACACCTTCATCTTGTTCGGTGTCCTCAATGTCTTCTCTCGTTCTGATAAACTTCCTTATTCTTTTTTTTTGCCCTCTTTTTGGTGTGGCTAATTTTCTCTTGTAGGTTCTTACTTGTCCTTTCTTTAAAGGTGAAGGACTTGAATCCTTAGTAGTTTGGCTTCTTGTTCTTGAAGCATCTATGGTTCTTGGCTTCTTGGTTGGTGGAGGAGGTGGTGAATCTAACTCTGTGGCCTTAGAGTCATTCTTTTCTTCAACTTCACCGATAGGTAGCTGTCCTTTAGTCTCTTCCTCCTTTTCAGCTTCTTCCTATGTAGTTTCTTTCTCTATTTCTGACAGTATTTTCTTGAGGTTCTTGACCATTTTGTCCTTTTTCCTGACAATTTTCTTTACAACCAGGACAAATTTGATTCTTGATTTGGCCTCTTCATAAGTTCCAAACTTAGGTTGTTTCTTATCAAATGGTTCATTTTTCAATGCATCGATTGCCTTGGATGCTTGATAAATATTTACCTCATACTCTAATGGTTGTAGCCATGCTATTCTTGGTACAACAGGCTTGATATAAGTGTGGTCTGTATCAACCATGAAACATATTTAATCTTTGAACTTCTCATTGAGTTTCTCATGGGTCTTTACCCTCTTCTGCATTCGGTCTTTGAATACAGTAAAGTATTCATCGATGACTATTTGAAAATTGTCTCCCAGTGAGGTTACGAGTTCACTGATTTGCATGGTGACCGGTTTTGTGGAATCCCATTTTACATCTCCTACAGATAAAAATGTTTCTTGAAAGTAGAATAAAATGCAGATGATAAGTGAGCCAAACTTACATGTATTTGTCTTTGCATTCCTTATAGTCTTCAAATTCTCTTCTAACTGGATTAGTAGAAGTTCAGATAAATCCAACTGAGTTCCCTTCTTCACAATATTGTATGCTGTTTCTACTACACCAGATGCTATGCTATTCATACTGCTGGCTTGAAAGAATTTGTAGCCTAGGACACATGCTCTGAATTTCATCTCATCATCGATAATAGTGGATACCTTCAATCCTCTGCCATCCCATTTGGCTCCTGTGTTTTTTTCAATCTCAGCCTTGGGTGTGTGGTTCAATTCTTTTACCTTTTTGGTTATAGGGTAATCGGTGACTGCATGGATAAGATCTCAGGTTATCATCTTCAGTTCATCTAGCCATAGTTTGTGATTGTGCATTTAGCTCAGTACTAACCAAATCCATTTAGTTTTGAATACCTTTGGGAATAGTAGGGTATTAGTGAGCCCTTTCACCTCTATGTGTTTATGTTCATCTTTTATCATTCCATCTTCATTGTATAGCTTCTTGTAAGCTTGTTCTACCTCTGATTCGCTGATTTCTACAATCTTACAGTGAATGTATGCTCGCACGTCTTCCACAAGAAAAACGCTAGATGGTATTCATGAGAATGCTCCAACATTATCAGGTTGTGAGGCAACCTCAAGGTAAATCTTGTAGTGTGGTTCCTCACATACATAATTATTGATGAGCTTAACCTCATCCTTCATGGTGTTCTTCGATTTGGTGGTCTTTGAAGTCGTGGCCATTTTTTCAGATTTAGGGCTTTCTGAGAAATGTGTAAAATAGAGTTGTCGATTGTTGTAGAACTTACTATTTACACTAGTAGTGATTTTTTATCTACTAGGAGTGCTTTGTGTCGAGTTGCAGTTGCTCTATGATCCTATTTTTGTTTACACAAAATTTGTTCTTGTCACTCTACTCTGGTCGCGGTGAACAATGAAACCCTTCCGTTGCCCTTTTATAGCCGTTTGACCTAAAATAAAGTCATTAATACTCAACCACTCCTCGGTGTGCAAAGACAAAGTTCATCGGTTAAGACATTAACTTCCCTTTTTGGTGTTAATACGATGTTTCGGGGTAGTCATCATACCTATTGCTTTTACTAACGGGTTTTGGTGTTGCAAACAACTTGTTCACTTTGCTTGGTTATCGACAAGTCTCGGTTTACACTAGAAACTTTGCTTTCTCATGTTAACTGACGATTCTTGATAAGTGTGGGTAGTTTTAACTTTGAGTGTATACCGATAGATTTTGGTATGTATTACCCGATAGCATATTTATCATAGATTTTAATGAGTAATACCATGATGCATCTTTACTTAGGCTAATTTGGCATTTCATCAACATATTATGGAACTGATGTAAAATGATAACTTGGGGTAATGTAGTTCCATGCTTACTTGTTCTGTTTAGTGGGGGTGGTGATGTCACCAGATCTAGTGGATGGGGTGTCACCATTTGCATTGCTCGGTCTAGCTTCATGATTGTTTGAATCTTTTATCCACATTTTGTCTCTTGCACTCCAGATGTCTTCAATGGTATTTCTATTGGGATATGTGTTGGTCTCTATCATTTAGTCTCTACAATCTTTCTTTAGATGACCAACTTTATGATAGTGTAAGCATGCCATTCTGGGGTTAGTCCAACCTCTAGACTTTCTTGTCCACTATATCATACAGTTTGCATCAATGTGACCAAATCTTCCACATGCTGTACAATTTTTCCAAGTGTTGTAGTCCCATACATACTAGTTACTGACTCTTTTTGGTTGATAGGGAGTTTCTTGACCTTTAGGCTTCCATGCTTGCCTTTTCTTTTTCTAGCATTCAAGAGTTGTGTGCCCATTCATTTTGCAAGTAGGACAATATTTGTCCATGTAGGTTTCCTTCTTTTGTTGTTTCATCTTATACTTACATTCATAAGCTTTATGTCCTTTCTTGTTACATTTATAAACAAATCCTATGAATGAAGATGTAGATTTAGGAATACCTTTCATTTTGCCTTTGCATACATTTGATGTGTGGCCTTGCTTTCCACAGTGATTGCATGTTATCTTTCTTGGTCTTGGATTTTCATAGACATTTTTTGGATCAACTTGATTTCATGATTCTCCATTCTCGGTAAAACCTAGACCGGTGTTGTTGTTGACTCTTCATTGTCCTTCAAGAAAATCATCCATTCTTTTATTTCTTTCTTCAACTTTCTTGATAATTTCATTATGCTGCTGCTGAATTATTATTTCATGTTTCAAGTTTTCATTTTCATCCCTTATCTCACCGATATCTTCTATTCTTTCAATGAGTTCAACATTTGTTTTGTTTTCCTCTTGACTCATAAGAATAATTTGATTTGTAATCTCATGGTGATGTTCTGTGAGTTTCTTTATTTCAGACTCTTTCTCTTGTAGATTTTCTATAATTTTTCTTCTATCATCAATAGCTAGTGTTCTTTCTTGCTCAGCTTGTCTATCACTTTTCATGACATCAATCATCCTTACCATATATGTCTCTTGACTGATTTGCAGAGATTTTACTTGTCCAGCCAGATGTTGATTGATTTCAGTTAGGCTTGTGATGGTTTATTTTTATGTGTCTGATGCTTTGCTTGTAGTTGATCCTGAAGACTCAAAGAAATATGGTATCTCTTCCTCATGATAATCTGTCTCATTACAATGAGATGCCATAATCTTTCTTTCATCCAACAATTGTCTCATATTGATTCTAGCTTCCTTATAGTGCTCATAGAACATCTGAATTTCCAATTTCTTATTTTCAATATTTTTATCAAGTATGTACTTCTCCATTGTATGATCTTTTCTCTTAAGCCTTTAAGCTTTTCCAAAGAAGAGACTTATCTTTGATACCAATTGTGGGAATTAATGGGAAGTTTGTACTGAGAGGGGATGGGTGAATCAGTACCTCTAAAAATTTTGTATCCTTTAATCAATTAACCTTTGTGTAATCAATTGTTTATCCAACCATCTGATCTATACTATCTTATTGTAAGATATATAAATTCATAAACTTAACATACATGTGAACATTCATGAAAGTAATAGACACATAACATGAGATATGATATCACAGAAAACTCCTGTTAGGAAGTAAAAATTGCGGTGGGGATGACACCTACAAAATATTGACTATCTGAAGATTGGAAGGGGCTGGTTAAGGCTTACAATTTGATCACTTCTGATGATCTACCCGATTAAGAGTATCTGTAGAGACCTATTAAAGTCTACTTGGTTAAGATATTTAGCAACACTGCTGAGTGTGCACTCGGTTAAGAGATTTATAGTTGGATTGTTAAATCCACCTTCCTTGAAAGGATTTTTACACTTTGATTCACTTTTTAGAATGATGGAAAATTATAATTTGACCTGGTATATGCAATCTCCTATTTATTATTATAGATCCTTTTAATTTTACATATAAAGATATATCACCTAATGTGATAGAATAATACCTCTGATTCTCGATAGCCTCTATTCTTGGTTCCTGCTAACCAAATTCACCTTTTCATGTTATGGTTCATGAAACTTTCAATCTGATCCATAGATGTTCTCGTAGGCTTCATTCATCCTCTCTTCTATATTCACACATGTATAATGAATGATTGCATCATCTATTTATAAGATGGATTAACTTCATCAAGTTTCACGAAAAACAATGTTAACTCTAAGATCAGGTTTACAACTTTACCTTGATCTCCTAGTCTATGTGTTTTAAATTAGTTAGAATGATTAAAGAAATTACATTCATGTTCCTTGTCCATAAATAAAATGGTTTTAAAAATAAGTCAAGATTCAATAGATAGAATAAGATTGTTTTATCTAATGTGGAAGTCAGATCCACTTTTTGCGGGCTGCAACTAAATTTTAGTTTCTGATGGTCGGTTATGCTTTGAAATCAGTTGGCTGTCTTTTAGGTTCCTTGATTGAACTGTTCTCTTGGTTTTCTCTTTAAATATCTCTTGGGTTGCACTATATCTTGCACGTTGGGTTCCTCTGCCAGGTTCCTCTTTATCCTTTCCACTTTGCATTTTCGGTGTACACACAAAATTGTGTCATCAGTTTTCTTTGTACTTTGCCATTTTTGGTGATTTGTTGTATCTTCATTTTCAGTTTGTTCTTTGTCCTGTCTTTCAATGTATGCTTACCAAGAGTGTTGTTTTCATACTAATGGAAAATTAATTTCATCAGATAATTAGGTGATCTTCATAAGTTTCAACATATATTTGCATCATTAGTAAGCTACATGCATTGGTAAATTGGAAAATACAAAAACAAGTACTAAAGTTGTTTTGCAGTTTGATGTCTTGAAAGTACCAACAAAGGCCTCCTCATGAACATTCACATTTATCTTCAACTGAGTTTATCAAGAAGGTTGTACCACGACCATGGATAACCTTGGGAATAAATTTTTTATTCTTTCAAGAGAGGAAATCAAATCTCGAGATCTTAGCAATTGACTTGTGTAAAAAATAACGCTCAACAGATTTCAAGGAAGATTCCTCAATCAAGGTTTCACTAAGGAAAATTCCTTTCTACCCAATACTTTTTTTTTGTGTGCAAGAACAAGGGAAGCTAATTTTGTGAGTAGATCTGTAGAATAAAGAGGGTTGGCTATAATCCGAGACTGAAAACATACAAAAGTGCCTAGATAGAGTCATCCTAGATGACTTGGTCCTGGACATATTCGTCGCAGATGACTTGGTCCCTCCAACTTCTCTTCAATTGAATGTACATGTCAGTTACTCTCTTAGTCCTATTTCTAATAACAAAAAATGGTCTATTTTTTTGTCAGTCTGTGTTGATAAAAATTAGATCTCTTTCACAATTTTTTCCTATATATTACATCCGTAATTCAATTTCCATTTTCTCTTAAGTGAAGGGTCAATGTACTCATTTACTGCTTGGGCCTTCTTGAGCCTAACATGATTTTTTTTCTTTTGAATGTAACTAAAGAGATAAAACTCTCATCACATTCTATCTATCCATAGACATCTCTTTCTTTTTATGTTACATTTTGGTGAACCTGACGCATGCCATTTCTATTCTCATTTGGTGTCTAGATTTGATTTGTATGCATTGCATTAGTGATAGTTAGATGTTATTTTAATTAGGTTTCATGTGCAATTATATTTCCTCCATATATTCATCATATTCATGTTGCATAAATTTGATGAATGCTTGCATTTACATTTTATACTGGATTTATGTTTCATGCAATGTTTAAATGATCAATTTAGTAGTAGTTTGAATTGTTTAGACATTCCTTACCTATAACATTCTGGTGAGAAAAATTCATAGAATTATGGGATCCTTTGATCATGTTTCCTCTAATATGTTCCATAGGAATGCATATGATACCATTATGGATCATTTTTTTGATAGGATGTATTTTCATCCAAGTTAACCTAATAAACTAATTTGTAATTGCAATTTTTAATGTGATAATCTCTTGCATGTGAATATTATTTTTAGGAATATATCTAAAGACAAATCATTTAACAAAATGGATAATTGATGAATACCTTCTAGAAGAAGATGTAGGTACCTGAGGAAGAGGAGCATATTGGCGAATGATCACATCGAGACTTGTAAAAAACTTCTTGCACATTTAAACAAAATATTTTCAAAAGAATTTTTATTTATCTTTTAATGTAACAATTTTTAATGTTTTAGTTTAAGTTTAGGTTGTTAGTTATGAAAAGGCACTATTGTAAACGGTCTGAAGCTTGTCGCTTCTCCTCATTTTTTATAAAGGAGAAACTAGGACCGTATTTTAGAAGATATAGATATAATCATAGAATAACACAACTACTAAACAAAAAGTCATATATTGTAGTTATATTTTTTGAAGCAATAAAAGATCCTATTTTGGTGTCTCAAATTGTGCTACGAAGTTAGTTTCTTTTTGGATTAGTCCTTTGTGACTATTGATTTTTAGAATCAATTGCCATCTTTAAAACTTGTGCAGAGAGATTATTTGTCCTTCTCATTAATCTGATTATCAAGAACCATTTGCGAAGTCATTATCCTTATGTTTCTTGTCTAGTTGGATTCCTAAAAAGAAATTAAAATAAATTAGACTGGTTAATGTGTTGTCTAATTAATCATTTCTCATTGATAGGATTGGACGGTTGACAGTATATGTAAAGTAGAAAAAACTTTTTCACATAGTTCTACATGAGGGTTTGATAAGAACTGACTCTATGCACAATTAGGACAAGGGACTGATCTTGAATTATTCAGAGAATAAAGAACTTATAATATTATCAATTTCATTTCAAGCAAGTAGGAACAACATAAAGTAGAAGAAGTAGAAGTATAAATAGAATTAAATAAGATAGGTGTAGAAGTAAAGCTTTTGTAAAAGAAGTACAATAATAAGTTATTTGGTGATCAATAAACCAATCTTTCATTTCAAGCACATGCCACTTTGAAATAAAAATTTTAGGAGAAGAGAATATATCACACACAAACTGCTATAAAAAGTTTCAACTGGGGGATACAATTGGAAAATAGGCCTACCCGCCTAGGTCCTGTAGAGCCTAAAGTGTAGGTGATTCCAATAAGTTTTGATTGATCATGTCAGTTGGCCAAGTCAGTTGGAGAGTTTGAGGACAAAGCTTGACATAATTTGAGACCTTTCTAATATGTTGATTTTCGAACCAACACTACCTATGATTCAATTAATTTTTTTGTTGAAGTTGTTAGGAAATGCTTAGATGTCACCTTTGTTGTCATGCCAACTTCCGATCAATTCCATGTTAAACTTGGCCTTCCTTGGCTTACTTCCGTGAACATTATTTCTTATCCTATCTATAAGTTTTTTGAATTTCCCCATTATGGAGAAATCATCACGATTAGTCATAGTCTCTATCATCCTTTAGCAAGTTGTGAGAAATTTGGCCTTGACTTCTTTTGGCCTAGCATGCCTCCACCATTATAACCCTACCAAGATCATCTCTTCCTTTCCTACCAAAAATTCAAAGTCCAACATATTTTTGAATTAAGAAATCTTGAGGATGTCCCATATCCTTGTTGTGGACCCATACTCCTTCCTACTTCTCCCATTCCTCCTATTTATGCTTCAGTCCCACCTCCTAGATCTTACAAGTGTTTTACATCCTCTATCTATAAACCTAGTGAGGTTTCTTCCATTCTTCCTCCCAACGTAGAAAATGAGTAAATTTTGATTGATCCTAAACCTTCCCAAATTTCAAGAAAAATTAAACAAAACTGTTGTGCTCATGATTGTCGCTATAGATGTCGATCTAGGGCCTATGAGCTGGCTTCCCAAAACATGTCCTCCCTGAAGACACCTTCTAATGCCTTTATTCCATTTGAACAACGTATGAATATCCTATGGGAGGGAGTTAATATAAATAAAATCAAATTGAGTAAACATGATGGTTTTTCTATATATATCAAAGATCCTATTGTGATTAATTTGGATGAAGAAGCTACTCTTGATGATGATAATAATGTGTCTAATGAAAATAATGATGTTGATGGTAACAATTCTAATGATATGTATGAGCTTATTGAAATCAATAATGAATTATCCACTCGATTTTCACAAATTCTATCCCTATCTGCTAGCAACAAACAAAGCAACTCATCATTAGAGCATGGTATTTGTTTAGAAATTGTGACGGCTCCATCGATTGTGCTTGACATTGTGTCTCTTATGTGTTTTCCATCTTCCCTAAATAATGATGACCAATATGGGGTGAGGTGATATTCTTTATTAGTTCATTGAGTATGATGGATTCTTATATGTGTTTTCATGGTCATGTTATGCTTTCCCTGTGATGTGTTTCTTATTATTTGTTATGTTTAGATTTCTTTAGACGAGATTTTTTCTTTGTTGGCGCAAGGTGATAAATAGATCAACTTGTTGTGACATTTCTCTATTTGTATCTCATTTCTTCTATATATTGTATGTTAATGATTTTCATTGCTAAGCTCAATCAACATGAGCTTGTATGTTGTAATGATTAACGTACTTTTTTTGGTCTGCTGAGTTACATTCATATGCTTAAATTGAAGGAAAAAAAGATTACAAATGTTTCATTGCACTATGTAAATGCATATAAACCCAAAAAAAGTGCAAAGAGTTTCTGAACAATAATATTTGTTTATGATACAAATGAATAAAGTCTTACAATGTCTTGCACAAGCTGTGAGTGAGACTGACCCTTATTATGCAGACGAAGAGAAAGGACACTATAAGAAATATTGTATATCTGTAGATGCTAAAAGTAAGGCATGAAGGGTGTAGGGTGACTCATCATTTCATGATGACGAGTCTGAGATAAGTATCCGTGACTATCCTTTGCCTTCTTGCTTGCTTTGTATCCAACTTTTGCGTTCCCACTGCTCCTAGAATACCCATATTTGAGAGAATAAATGATGTTAGATCTCATATATGTAAGAAATGATGGGTCATCACACACTTCTAATACTCGAATCTATAAATAGAAAAATATGTTCCACATATACATAATGGTTGGGTATAAATTCCGCGGAAGTTCGTGGGTAAAATAATTTGCCACTAGAAACAGACGCCCTTTTTTTAGAAACAGGTGCCCATTTAGCTTCGGGCTCTTGACCCGTAGAAATAAAATGGGTGGACATTTATGAAATGTACACCTGTTTAGGACCGAGCTACCAAAGCAAAATGAAGGCCTAATTTTTACAAATCGGGCGTTTGTTTAGAAAACTTATTTTTTAAAATCCCATTTCCAAGTCATTTTTACTGCTTGCAAAATGGGTGGATGATTTTTGGACGCACGGTTGCCCAATTTGAGCTTTACCAATGACCTCCTCAACTATTTTTTTACTCATTCCAAGTACGTACCTTTGTTTTTTATATTTAGATGTTATTTCTATTCTCATTTGGTGTCTAGATTTGATTTGTATGCATTGCATCAGTGATAGGTAGATGTTATTTTCATTAGGTTTCATGTACAATTATATTTCCTCCATACATTCATTACATTCATGTTGCATAAATTTGATGAATGCTTGCATTTACATTTTATACTGGATTTATGTTTCATGTAATGTTTAAATGATCAATTTAGTAGTAGTTTGAATTGTTTAGACATTCCTCACCTATAACATTCTGGTGAGAAAAAAACATGGAATTATGGGATCCTTTGATCATGTTTCCTCTAATATGTTCCATAGGAATGCAGATATACCATTATGGATCATTTTTTTGACAGGAAGTATTTTTCACCCAAGTTAACCTAATAAACTAATTTTTAATGTGATAATCTCTTGCGTGTGAATATTATTTTTAGGAATATATCTAAAGACAGACCATTTAACAAAATGGATAATTGATGAATGCCTTCTAGAAGAAGATGTAGGTACCCAAGGAAGAGGAGCATATTGGCGAATGATCACATCGAGACTTGTAACAAACTTGTTTCTCATTTAAACATAATATTTTCAAAAGACTTTTTTATTTATCTTTTAATGTAATAATTTTTAATGTTTTAGTTTAAGTTTAGGTTGTTAGTTATGAAAATACACTATTGTAAACGGTCTGAATCTTTTCGCTTCCCCTCATTTTCTATAAAAGAGAAACTGGGACTGTATTTTAGAAGATAGAGATATAATGATAGAATAACACAACTACTGAACAAAAAGTCATATATTGTACTTATATTTTTTGAAGCAATAAAAGATCCTATTTTGGTGTCTCAAATTGTGGTATGAAGTTAGTTTCTTATTGGATTAGTCCTCTGTGATTATTAATTCTTAGAATCAATTGCCAACTTTAAAATTTGTGGAGAGAGATTATTTGTCCTTTTCATTAATCTGATTATCAATAACCATTTGTGAAGTCATTATCCTTATGATTCTTGTCTAGTTGGGTTTCTAAAAAGAAATTAAAATCAATTAGACTGGTTAATGTGTTGTGTATTTAATCATTCTACATTAATAGGATTGGACAGTTGATAGTATATCTAAAGGAGAAAAAACTATTTCACAAAGTTGTACATGAGGGTTTGATAAGAACTGACTCTATGCACAATTAGGACAAGGGACTGATCTTGAATTATTCAAAGTATAAAGAACTTATAATATTATCAATTTCATTTCAAGAAAGTAGGAACACCATAAAGTAGAAGTAGAAGTATAAATAGAATTAAATCAGATAGGTGTAGAAGTAAAGATTTTGTAAAATAAGTAGAATAATAAGTTATTTGGTGATTAGTAAACCAATCTTTCATTTCAAGCACATGCCACTTTGAAATAAAGATTTTAGGAGAAGAGAATATATCACACTCAAATTGCTATAAAAATTTTCAACTAGGGGATACAATTGGAAAATAGGCCTACCCGCCTAGGTCCTGTAGAGCCTAAAGTGTAGGTGATTCCAATAAGTTTTGATTGATCCTGTCAATTGGAGAGTTTGAGGACAAAGCTTGACATACTTTGATATCTTTCTAATATGCTGATTTGGATACTGTTGCCCAAATTTCCCATTCTGTGCATTTGGTCTGGCTTCCCCTGTCTGGTTTCATCTGTCTTGTTTTTCCCAGGTTTCAGATCCTTACCAAAACCCTTAAAGCCCTAAGTCTTCATGTTTAAGCGAGGTAATAAACCCTAGGCCATGGCTCTTATGTTTCATCGTTACTTTTTAAGTCACTTAGAGCATGTGCTTTATTTCTCAGTCGCTTGATCGCTTCAGCCTGGGCGAATATTCTTTTCTTTCCCCCGACTCTGCGTCTTCCTTTTGTCGCATAGTCTCGTAATACTTTGGAATATTCCCCAGATGTCTTCCGACTTGGCTACCTTTCTTCAGTCGGGTGATCGCGAGAAGAATTCAACAGTCAAAGAAAACTCTTCCGACTTCGCGATCTACTTCATGTCACGTGATCGCTTGATCCAGCCGTGACAAACAGTTAAGCTTTTTTCAGTCGCGTGGTCTCGTGATAAAATGGCAGTTAAGAGAAAGCGCTCCCGACCCCGCGACTAGCTATTTGATGTTAGTAAATTGACTCAGTCACCTTGTCGCTAGAACAACACGATGACTCAGCTTCCCCAGTGTGCAACAGATGAACCAATGGCTGTGTGACATGTGTCATATGGTGGATGGATGCTGATGTTAGTTGGGTAATCACCAGATGAAGGAAATGGGTTACGCGACTTCGAGACTTGGTATCTTTACCCTCAGTCGCGGGATCGCTGGATAATTTAAGGGTATGCTCAGTTTTCAAACGATTAAATGCCAGCCGTCCGATGCAAAGCACAGATGATCTAACGGTGGTCGCTAAGTCTGGTGATGAAAGTGCCCTACGTGAAAAGTACTCCTGACTCAGCGCCTTGGGGTAGTCGGGATGTCGCTAGAAAGGTCAAAGGGCTCAGACATAGGATTCCCCGACTTGGCAACTAGGCTTTGTCGCGTGGTCTCGAGACAGAGAAATAGCACTTGGCGATCAGGCGACAAGCCGTGACGGTCTGAGGTAGCAGTTAGGCGCATGATCGCGGGATGGAAGGTGAGTTAAGTAAAAAGCCTTGCGACTTTGATTTCACACGGTCGCCTTGTCACTGGATCTGAGCTTGGGTCAGCCGAGGTAAAGAAGGACCATTATCGCCTAGTCTGGAGATTAAACCCTGGTTAAGAAAAAATGCTCGCGACAAGGAGACTAGCCGTTGGTCGCTAGGTCGCAGGACTTCAAATTTGAAAAAATGGCGGCAGATTTGACGCTGTGAACGCTCGGCAGCCATGGTTCCTCTGTGCTTGTGTTCCAGAGCTGATCAGAGGGGTCTAATTGCAGAAAGAACATGCACAGGGAGTCTGTTGATCCTTTGATTAAGATTTGTTCGACGTCGGTGAAGAAACAGAAGATTCAGAGACGTGGAGGGGAGATACAGAATCCAATCACGAAGTTATTGCTCTCGGGTGCAGTTGGCAGGAGGACAGGGTCATGATCGATGAGTCATTGACAAGGGATTGAGCGGCGGCCGTCAGGGGTCACTTCCTGTCCTGGGGGACTGTGATCAGCTGGTGAGCATTCATGACAGGGTCTAGTTGCAGAGTATAGCTGATTTTATCCAGGTTGCTTGTCCACGATGCGTAATCAAGTACAGGGATGGGTGCAAAGAAGGAAATCAAATCTGATCTGATCGATTCATTCTTGGTGCACATTTATTGCCAGATTAGATTTTGTCCTAGGGTCAATTAGTACATTGAAAATCTGTAACCCTAGTTAGGTTTTCTGAGACTCCTGCCTGCGTGCATGGGAGTACTTAAAAGTTTTTGAGAGCCTTAGTGCTCAGGAGTTGGCATTTTGTAAAAAGAATTCGTTCTTTCTAGGAGTTATCTGAGGCATTCTTTCTGCCCTCTGACTTTTACATTCTGTAACCTTCTCATTGATCATGCAAGCTGCTGGAAGTACTTTGTGATAATCCTTCATATCCCTATGCTTCCTGG
>MU225272.1:2614048-2626923 GCA_018584345.1 Thuja plicata | reverse complement strand
TTTGTGGGTATACTTCAGCCCCTAGCAGTCTTGTCTCATTCCTACACCTGGTTGCAGAGAAGGATGTTTGTTTGCAGGTCATAGGTCGAGTCTTTTGTTCAGGCCTTCCTATGAAATACTTATGCAAACCTATCTAGTGAGTTGTGACTTATTTGACCTGGTTCTTTCATTGGTTTCATTCCTCTATACTGAGATCCAAGCCCCAATTTCGGTGCATCACCTAGTAGGTAGTTTTCTTTTCAGTCATTTCCCTTTCATGCAATCCTTCTATCCCTTTCCCTCAAAGGATTTACTTTCCTGTTTAAGAAGAAAATTAAGGTGATTATCCAAGAGGAACCAGCCTAGAACCTGGAGGTCTCATCTCGGTTAGCATAAGGTCCCACAACCTTGAGATGATTCCCATGTTATACTGGATTATCAAGACAAAGAGAGCTTGAGATCAGAGGTGCAAATTCAGTGTATAACAGATACCAACACTACCTATGATTCAATTAATTTTTTTGTTAAGTTGGTAGGAAATGCTTAGATGTCACCTTGTTGTCATGCCAACTTCCAATCAATTCCATGTTAAACTTGGCCTTCCTTGGCTTACTTTCGTGAACATTATTTCTTATCCTATCCATAAGTTTTTTAAATTTCCCCATTATGGAGAAATCATCACGATCAATCATAGTCTCTATCATCCTTTAGCAAGTTATGAGAACTTTGACCTTGACTTCTTTTGGCCTAGCATGCCTCCACCATTATAACTCTGCCAAGATCATCTCTTCCTTTCCTACCAAAAATTCAAAGTCCAACATATTTTTGAATTAAGAAATCCTAAGGATGTCCCTCCTTGTTGTGGACCCATACTCCTTCCTACTTCTCCCATTCCTCCTATTTATGCTTCAGTCCCACCTCCTATATCTTACAAGTGTTTTGCATCCTCTATCTATCAACCTGGTGAGGTTTCTTCCATTCTTCCTCCCAAGGTAGAAAATGAGTAAATTTTGATTGATCCTAAACCTTCCCAAATTTCAAGAAAAATTAAACAAAAACTATTGTGCTCATGATCGTCGCTGTAGATGTCGATCTAGGGCCTATGAGCTGGCTTCCCATAACATTTCCTCCCCGAAGACACCTTCTAGTGCCTTTATTCCATTTGAACAACCTATGAATAGCCTATGGGAGGCAGTTAATCTAAAGAAAATCAAATTGAATGAACATGTTGGTTTTTCTATATATATCAAAGATCCTATTGTGATTAATTTGGATGAAGAAGCTACTCTTGATGATGATAATAATGTGTCTAATGCAAATAATGATGTTGATGGTAACAATTGTATGTAATGTCCCCCTTTCAAATAAGGATTTAAATAAATTTATATTAAAATAATACAAATAAAGTCGATGTAAGATTAAATAAGTTTTAATTATTTAAACTTATTAAATAAACATGATCGTTATCAATATTCTAAAGATCATACATAATAGACTAAAATAAGAGTTAAAAACTATCACTTATGTGTAACTAATATTAGTTAAATTGTTTTTAGCAAAATAAAATTTGTTGCATATTAATATACATATTAATGATTGAGAAATTATATATATATATATATTACTATATTAAATAGATTAACCCACATATAAATATTAATATGTAAAATATTTAATAATCATATTAACCTTAAATGTTAATATACATAATAATATATTAATAAACATATATTAATACTAATTAATAAACATATTAAAATGATACCATATATATTATTAATATTAATAATATATTTAAAAAAAAAACATATAATTAATTGTCCCCCGTAAGGGGACTGCGACTATAGTCGCAACATTCAAATGTTGCGACCATAGTTGCATCCCTCACAAAGGGGGCCAACATGGATCGGCACTGTGGGAGGAGGCGTGACTTCCCTCCCACAACATCATATACATAATCCCATCGAATGGGAGAAGGAAAGGAGGACCAGCGGACATGGAACAAAAAAGACCAATTTAAGAAAAAGATCGGGCATTCATAATAGATATATGGCAAGACAGATCAGCCATCATTTCTAAGAATATCAATATATATACTGTAGATTCAGATATAATAATGTATATATTTATTTTATTTCTGACAACATTACTGTGTAGTGTAAGATAATATATTACGTTGTATAATTCTTACAACACTTTTGTATAGTATAGAATATGATAAGTATATATAGTACCATATATACTTGAAGGAAATTATTATATAGATAGGTAGAGAGAGATCTGTTTATATTAATTAACCATAATCATTTATATTATATTAAATGTATACATATGGAATATACTAATAATAATGTTGAAAATTATATATATTATATACATATGGAATATACTAATAATAATGTACAGACATTTTTCATATATATATATATATATATATATAAACTCATTTATAAAAGCATTTTATAAAATATCTATTCCATCTTTTATATAATTATGTATATATGTGTGTTATATATACATATAATTAGAATATATCTCTTATATGAATTCTTAAATTAATGCATTCTTGTATAAATATGAATTTCTCATTATGAACTTTGAATGGATTTTGTACTAATGTTGTGCATCGATAATATTGGATATCATATAGAATGAATTGTATATTCATTAGAGATGGGATTCCGACAATGGTAATGTGGATACCATATAGAATAAATCATTGTATTCATTAGAGATAGAAATCCTACAATGATGATAGTGGATACCATATAGAATGAATTTTATATTCATTAGAGATGGGATTCCTAAACAATGATAATTCGAGGTTGGTATAGCCCCGTAGCCAAAATGAGATGAATTGGCAATTCGAGATTGTTATAGTCCCATTGCCAATGGAAATTCGAGGTTGGTATAGACCCATTTCCCAGATGAGATTAATTGGAAATTCAAGGTTGGTATAGCCCTATTGTTAATGGAAATTCAAGGTTGGTATAGCCCTGTTTCCCTGATGAGATGAAGTGGTAATTCGAGGTTGGTAAAGCCCCGTTGTCAATGGCAATTCAAGGTTGGTATAGCCCTGTTGCCAATTTGAGATTGTTATAATCTCGTATAGGCATGATATATACTAATAGCCAGTCATATGCATATGCATAGGCTTGGATAACGGTGTCCGTATCCAAGAGAACCTAGAAGCAGTGCTCTATGGAAAGATGAACGAGAGTCTGATTGCTTAGAGTTGATCTTATATCCCTCAAGACGAGAATCAAGAATTCTGTGAAGCCCGACCTAGAGGCAATTCCTAGGGTCAAATTCCCCCTACTAACTTATAATAGAGTAAGTGTCATATAAATATTGAATAATATTTTGTACTAACATTAGTTTTGCAGGGAATTATACAAGGAGAATAACTAGGGACATTACATTCTAATGATATGTATAGTATTTGAAATCAATAATGAATTATCCACTATATTTTCACAAATGTTATCCCTATCTACTAGCAACAAACAAAGTGACTCATCATTAGAGCATGGTATTTGTTTAGAAATTGCAATGGCTCCATCTATTGTGCTCGACATTATGTCTCTTATGTGTTGTCCACCTTCCCTAAACAATGATAACCAATTGGGGGGAGGTGATATGCTTGATTAGTTCATTGTGTATGGTGGATTATTATATTTGTTTTCATGCTCATGTTGTGCTTTTCCTGTGATGTGTTGCTTATTATTTGTTATGTTTAGATTTATTTAGACAAGCTTTTTTTCTTTGTTGGTGTGAGGTGATAAACAGATCAACCTGTTGTGACATTTCTCTATTTGTATCTCATTTCTTCTATATGTTGTATGTTACTGATTTTCTCTGCTAAGCTCAATCAACATGAGCTTGTATGTTGTTAATGATTAAAGTACATTTTTTGGTCTATTGAGTTACATTCATATGCTTAAACTAAAGAAAAAAAGATTATAGATGTTTCATTGCACTATGTAAATGCATATAAACCCCCAAAAAAGTGCAAAGAGTTTCTGAACAATAATCTTTATTTATGATACACATGAATAAAGTCTTACAATGTGTCACACAAGCCGTGAGTGAGACTAACCCTTATTATGCAGACGAAGAGAAAGGACACTATAAGAAACATTGTATATCTATAAATGCTAAAAGTAAGGCATGAAAGGTGTAGGGTGACTCGTCATTTCCTAATGACGAGTGTGAGCCAAGTATCTGTGACTATCCTTTGCCTTCTTGCTTGCTTTGCATCCAAATTTTGCATTTCTGCTGCTCCTAGAATACCAATACCCACATTTGAGCGAATAAATGATGTTAGATCTCAGATATCTAAGAATGATGGGTCATCACACACTGCTAATACTCGTATCTACAAATAGAAAAATATGTTCCACATATAGATAATGGTTGGGTATAAGAAGTTGGGTATCAATTCTGTAAAAGTCCGCAGGCAAAATAATTTGCCGCTAGAAACAGGTGGCCAGTTTTTAAGAAACGGATGCCCACTTAGCTTCATGCTCCTGACCCGTAGAAATAAAATGGGCGGACATTTATGAAACATGCACCTATTTAGGATCGAGCTACCAAAGCAAAACAAGAGCCCAATTTTTACAAATTGGGCGTCCGTTTAGAAAACTTATTTTTTTAATCCCATTTCCAAGTCATTTTTACTGCTTGCAAAATGGGTGGATGAATTTTAGACGCATGGGTGCCTGATTTGAGCTTCACCGATGACCCCCTCGGCTATTTTTTTACTCATTCCAAGTATGTACCTTTGTTTTTTATATTTTTTTTTCATTTTTTATTATTTAAAAAAAAACATAGTCTATTGTTATTTTTTAATTGTTAGACGATAATTTAAAGTTCCAATTTTTTTTTAATAATGTAAAAAATCTATATTTATGTTTAAAATAGTCATTTTTAGTTTTAATTTACTTTGTAAAATATTGTAGAAAACATGAAAAAAATAGTTAAAACTTAAAAACCTAGGTAGAAAACAAAAACAAAAACAAAAACATAAACCCAAACACAACTAAAACCTTTTTAATGTATGAAATTTTCATAAAGTACCAAAAAACATTTAACCCTAGACAAAAAATGAACAATAAACCCTACACAGAAAATGAAAATAAAAGCCTAGACATAAAACAAACAGTAAACCCTAGATAGAAACAAAATAATAAACCCTCTCTCTCTCTCTCAATGCTTATTTTAGTTGCGTAAAAGTGTGAATGTTTAAATTTATACTTATAAATGTTGTATTTAATTATGTTTTTCTTTGTAAGGTAAAATTTAAATTAAATACTAATTGTAAATTTTCATGTTTGTATATATATATATATGCAGATTATATTCATAGATGATTTTATCTTAGATGAGCTCTTAGGTCAGCAACCACCTCCATCTCCACCCCTCCATCTCCACTCCCAGCTCCACATCCACCTACACCTCCATCTCAACCTTCTCATGAGGAATTGAGACAAAACATAAAGAGAAATATCGCTGCCATAATTAGAGATATTAATACCATTAGACATGATCCCCATCCATCTGACCAACTTTTATGCTTTGTAGATAGCATGCAAGGCATTGTAGATTCTGTAAAGGCATTAGACTCTAAGATGGATAGTTTTTTCTCGTTGAGGGAGTCCATGCATGCATATTATTCTGATGACCTCTCCTATAAAAAGGTCAATGATTTGAAAATTTCAAAAATGATATGAAATGTTATTTTGTGAACCCTAAAATGGGTGATGAGATACCTGTAAAGAAGCCACACATTTATATTAGATGGTGTCATTACCCGCAGATAGCTGTGCATTTTTGGGAATGTTGGTGGATGATATTTGACCATCCACCACACTCTAATCATGAGGTGCCCTTGTATTTTATGAAAAAATTATGGACTGAATTTGAATTGGGTAGAAAACCCAATAACTTTGATATGAGATCATTCTAGGGGGTTGGTGGATGTATGCCACAGGATAGGGCAGGGGCCAATTTGAGTGATAGCGTTAGAAATTGTGTGCACAATGATCCCCTTATTTCTCTTCTTACACCAGTTGTTCCTGCATCCATCCATCATCGAGCAGTGGAATCTTCTCTTGGTTCATTGAGTGCCTTTTTAGGCAATTTGTTAGAGTAGGTGACCTAGGTGAGGGTTTCCCCCATCTAAGAACATGTTTGCACAAGCTGTTGGGATATATATATGGGTCCGCAGAGTGATCCTGCTGGTGTTGATACTGATGCTTCCATGATGGATATGATGATCTTGTTGGTGTTTATGCTGCCCATGGCGGATATGATGATGTTGACGAGGGTGCATGTGGTGGACATGAGGAGGACTTCTCATCATATGTTGATCTTTCACGCACTGATGATGATCATCCTAAAAAGGTAAACTTATTTATAATTTATAGTGCAATACTAAATTCCATATATATACACATATGAAACATAACATGTCAATTTTTTGTTGAATAGAGGAGGGTTGACACTATGTCATCTAGGGACTGTTGAATCTGTTGGAAATACAATAATGGGAAAACAAGATACTGAGAGGGGGGGTGAATCAGATCTTCAAAATTAAACACTTAAAATAAACTTGATCCACATTCATACATATATGAATCTAATGTAATCTCAGATAGCATCCACATAATGAAATGAGTAACACATAACACAATAACTTGGTAACCCAGAAACCCAAATAGGTAAAACTGGGGTGGGAATGACACCCACAAAATTCTCCAATACCGCAGTAATAAAGTGTACCTGTTAAGGTTACAAATGTTTGATTACAAAATGTAATCTACCTTGTGAAAGGTCTACCCTGTCAAGAGCTTAAGATCATTACAATCTACTTTGTTAAAGGATTTCAATTTACAATGAAGTAAGCACTCTGTTAGGAGATAAATAAAGGTCTACTAGAACCACTCTGTTAAGAGTTTTTCACCTGATACAATTATTAGAATGTCTCAAGTATTGATCCTTCATTACGCACTCTAATACTGATGACAGATCTCCTCTTTTCAGTACCTTCTATGTTTTCATAATCTGATATATCTTTCACTCTGCTATTCACTATGTTCTTGCTCTGCTTGATCTCTGCTTCTTAATAAAATAACCCTCTTTGCATTTCACTTCAAAATGCAGTCGCCACACACCATACACACTTACAAAAGTAGGGTTTAGAAGCAATCTAATATACTTGTTCAAATTTGATAGCGAGATGTAGATCAACGATCAAGATCTGATATCCATACCTTGATGGTAAAACAATTAATGCTTTCAATGAGTCATGCATAGGATAAAACAATTAAATGCATAACTAACTCCGTATAAGAATATTAAATGCATACATTAGTCAGCCCAAAATGCTTATATAAGTCAGCCGGATCTCTTATCCTTGAAGTTTGTATCATTCCAAACATGTATACAAAAACTATTTTGCTTGGCACTTGACTGTCTGTTGCTCGACACTTAACATCCCTTTATCCTTCTTAGCTCGGCAATGTAACTTGGCTCGAAAATGTAACTAGGCAAACTGAAAACTGCTCGGCAATGTTGCTTGGCCTTGCATAGTTTTAGCTCGGCCACAGTGATAGCCAACTAAAACTACCTAGATGAATGACTAAGTGTTGGTCACTAATCATCAACAGAACTTAGAGATTAAAAATCTCCCCCTTTGATATTAGTGGCAAAAACACTTATCATTACTTCTATTCATTTCATCAAAATATTGCCTAAGTATACAAAGTACTCCCCCTAGGAATATACTCAGAATAATTCATACAAAAAGTTTACATGCCTCCAAAAAATTATATACAAGTGTACCTATACTGTACTGATGTATCATGCTGTATCCTTTCCAACTTCCTTACCATCTTCCCCCTTGTTTTTGTGACTGATTGTTGGTGGGGTTAAGTTGTACTTATCTAAAAATTGTTTATGAAGCTGCAAGGTGGATTCAAATGTAGTATCCCAGCTTTCCTTTGTAGTCTTCATAACTTCCAATTTTATTTCTAGCTCGGCAGCTAGACTCACTAAACTCTCTGCAGTCGATAGATTTGCACTGCTCTGTGATAACTCCTTTGATTTTGAGAGTTCCTTCTGTATTACCTCCAAGTGAGGCAATAGGCTTGTCTGAATAGTTATCAATTTGGCCCTTATTCGACCATATTTAGCCATAAGCTCAACTATTCTCCTTTATGAATTTATCAACTTATTAAAATGTGAAGAACTAGATGTAGTATCTTTACCCAAAGTAGTGCCAGTTGATCTTAAATCTAACTATAGCTTCTCAACAAGCTGTAGATTATCCTTTGTGAAAAATTCAACATCACATAATTTTCTGTACAAAGAATAAAAATTGGCTATAACTTTCTCTAAAGTTTCTACAAGAATAGAAAGTTCAACCTGTTTAGTGGCAATCTCTTCTAAGATCTTCTGTAGAACTTTGCTCTCAAATCTTCTCCTGGACCATTGTAGAAGCTTTTCATTGCTGTTTATGTACTCAACAGTTACCTTCTATACAATGTTGACTAGCTGATCTATGATTGGAGCTTGAGGCATTTCATCCTCTAAGTCAAAAGCCTTTGTAAATATGTCTTTGATGTCATGCAACACCTGCTTTTGCTTTTGTTCTATCTTCATCTCTTCCTGTCTCTTCTTTCTCTTAAGTAATTCTTGAAGAGTCCCTATTTGTTCAAAAGATAACTCATTGGGATCCCATTGTGGAATTACAATGAATTCATCTAATGTTACATCTAAAATATGAGACTTCTTCTTCAAGATTTTCTTCTTCTTCAATTCTAGAGAACTTATGCTCGGTAGCATAATATCTTTCCCTTTGACAGTGTCAATATCTATTGCCTCCTTTAATTCTGTCAAAATTGTCTAGGGGTTCGGCGTACTCCCAATTTTAGTACCTGTAGGAGTGGATGATGCAGAGTGTGGTAGATCAACCAACGCTTGCAATGCCTCTTCTTCTTTAGGCTCATCAACAATATCCTTCATCCCTGTACTCCACTATCTAAAACTATTTTCACAACCTTTAAAATAGGTGGATTTTGTGAAGTTACCTCTTGTTCATTTTTTTGTTGTTTCTCTTCACCTTTCTGATCACTGCCAACTTCAATTATCTCATTAGATGCTGTGGTCTTCCCTTCTTCTATATCAGTTGCCTTAATAGGTGAGTCAGTTTCTTTACCACTCGGCATCTCTTGATCCTCGACATTCAAATTGCTTGGATCATCAACTATATAATCCAAAGGACTGTCTGTAGTCAGATCAATAGATTTTGTTGCATCTAATGCATCTTTGGTCTTGTCCTGTTCAATGACAATTTTACCTTGTGTTACCTATGGTTCAGGGGTAGTCTTGACTTTAACTTCTTTTGTCTTTTGCTCAGATGGCCCTTCACCAGATTTCTTATTTTTTGGAATGAGCAGACCAAAGATCTCTTTCCAAATCCTTGTGTTTTGCTGTACTACACCTTCAATGTCATTTTTAGAACAACATAGCCTTTGAGTTTAGGGAAAAATCTACTCTTGTACTCCTTAATAAATTTGACTCTTTGTTTTGATGTGAGCTCAGGTATTACCTGGGCTAGTGTTCCTTCCCTAATCTGTCTTTCTGTGGACAATGCAAATTCCCATTTGCTTGACAGAAAATCATAAAGTTCATCTGGCACATGATTTCCTATCTCTGTAGGAGTTAATTTGAAAGTACTCATAATGTCCAAGAGTGCTTCCTGTACTTTGTGCCTATCTACAGTTTTCAACTTTTCATACTTAATGAACTTGAATGTTGCTAACCCTGCTGAATTCCTCAAAATGTTGCATACCTCATCAATGCTTGCTGGCTTCTTGAATTGAGCTATAGGTATGTTGCTAGGTTCGTCAGTTTCTGTCTTCTCCTCATCACTATCTGTTCCCAAATTTAGTCTCCTTCTTGGTCTTTTTGTTGGCTTACTCGGCTCTGCCTCAGGAGCAACCTTTGCTTCCTTTCCAGAACTAATTTCTGCAACTTTTCTCTTGCCATACACTTTGGTTTGTACTTCTATTGCGGAAGTGAAAGTAGATGCTCTAGTCCTTGGACGATTAGCTACAGGAGGTGTAATCTTAGGTTTGGCTTTGCTCTTCTTGGTTACTATGACAATTGATGGTTTCTTGCCCTTATCTTTCTTAGTAACCTCTTCTGATGCACTTACTTCCTCCTCTATAGAAATATCCTCACCTTGTCCAGTGGTTAGGCCTAAAGGTGCATCCTCAGGTTCTTCATCACTACCTAGGCCAACCATTTTATTTAGATTTTTCACAATCTTCTTTATTTTCCTCTCCATAGTTCCTTCATTCAAACTTCTAGAAATTTTAGCCTTAGCTTCATCAAAATTTCCAAATCTCTCTGCTATAGTATCAATTGCCTCAGCTAGGAGTGCAATGATGGTAGCTGCTGCTTCATCAACATTGATTTCTTATGGAAAAGGTTCTAAGCATGTTATCCTAGGAGTCACTACCTTGATATAGGTATTATTTGTATCAACTAGAAAATAGATTTTTTCATAGTGCTTCTCCACTAGTGACTTAGGAATCCTAGTCCTTAATCTCATTCTCTTTTTGAATTCTACAAAATAGCTCCCCATTATGCTGTTGAAATTGCTTCCTAGTTTCTCTATACATTCACTAATCTGAACTATTATGGGCCTATCCTTTTTACAAACAATGTTTCCCAGTGTAGGAAATGTATCTTGAATGTAGAAAAATATACAGACTAGTAAATAACCAAACTTACATGATGAGCTCTTAGCCTTTTTGATTGATGCTAGGTTCTCGGCTAGTTGTGTCTACTGTAGCTCGGCAAGATCATATGTGTGACTCTTCTTCACAATTTTCCATGCCTGATCAACTGTTGTACAAGGAACACTATCCAATCTGCTGGACTGATAAAACTTATGTGCTATAACCCTTACTCCAAAGTCAAGTTCTAGGTCAGTAATTGTAGAGATAGTCATACCTCTATTATTCCATACTGCTCTATTGTTTAATGTAATTTCTTCTTTGCTGTTATCCCTCATGGTTCATTTTCCATTTACTACAGGATATCCAGTCACTTGATGAATCATGCTTTTAGTGATCTTGACTGGTCCATTATCTAACCACATACACATGTCATGAACTCAGCTAAGAATAACCTTAATCCATTCATCTTTGAAACCTTGGGGAAAATCTAGGGCACGAGCTAACCCTTTGTCGGCTAGATGTTTGAATTCTGCCTTTAGAACTCCATTGTCACACAATTTACTGTAGGATTTTCTCAATTCACTATCTCTTACTTCACCAATCTTAACCATATAACACGATCAAACATCATGAATCATGAGTACCTTGGGTGGAATGGATGAGAGGGCTCCCATTAAATCACTCTGAATCACACTTTCAGGAATGACTCGAAAGTTGAGAGGTTCACATTCATCACTCCGTATCAACTGAATTTGCTCTAGTTCTGCCTCCATACTCTTAGCTATTACGGAAGAACTTGTAGCCATAATTTTGAATTTAGGGTTCGAGAGATGAAAAATAGAGTACCTCAGCAAGTAGCTCTTTATACTGTTCGCTATTCACCTTAGGATTGTCGATGACACGCTGGTAAAAATATTCGTAGCTAACTTCATTAAGATCAATTCTGCAAATTACTTCAATCGCTCCGTTAACCAGTAAAAATTGCAAGGTAAAAATGAGATGTCGACTGTTCACCCTTTATAAGCTTCAAAAAATCAAGGTAGGTGAGCATTGAATGTTCTACCCATTGAGTTAGTGCAAGCCAGCTATCCTCAGCTTTAACATAATTTGCATCCCACTCAGCTCACTAAACTCGGCCATCACAAAACTTCACTCTTCACTCACTAAAGAACTCAGCTTTAGTGTCCATGAGTAGTACTTCACACCTATTAGTGCAATTTTCTCATCTCAACATTTTGTCTTCAAAATATGTCCTGGTACATCTTAACATATGCAAATATGGACTTTTGTACATTTCATGTTAGGAACTGATGTAAGATAAGAGTTTTAAATACAGTTCCTTACATACCTCTTTCTCTTAGTTGGAGATGATGTGATCACCTGATCCATTGGATTGGGTGACCTTGGCTTCATTAGCTTCACTACTGCATGGTTTAGACTTCTTAACCCATGTCTTGTTCATATGTTCCCTTATTTTCTCAACAGTAGGAGAAGGTACTCTTGTCTTGCAATCTTTCCTTGTATGACCAATTTTCAGACAACTATGACAAACTAGGCTTCCATTCATCTAACTTTTAGATTTACCTCTAAAATGTGTCCTTATGTAGTTTTCTAGAACATTTCCATACTCACCATAGTAATGACAACTATGCCATGTATTGTAATCCCAATTGTGAGTATTTCCTTTTCTTGGTGATTTCTCTTGTACCTTTGATGTCCACTGCTGTTTACCTTTAGATTTGCAATCTTGTGCTCTATGACCATATTTGTGATAGTTATAGCAATTACCATTGAGTCTAGATGTTTTGCTTGCCTTTGTCTTGCATTCATGTGCTTGATGTCCATGTTGGAATTATATTGAGATAATTTGTATTGAGAGGGGAGGGGTGAATTAGTACCTCTAAAACTTTTCTTGGTTAGCCCATTAACCCTTAGTCATCATTTTGTAATTTAACTTATCTATCTGTTCATCTTTCTTTATGCATATGAAATCATATCATACATTTTTGATATGTAAGAATAATAGAAACATTCATGAAATTAGATAACACATGACACAAGATATGATATCGCAGAAAACTCCTATTAAGGAAGTAAAAACTGCGGTGGGGATTGTTACCCACAAACTTCACTATCTGCAGATAA
>MU225272.1:2575430-2604559 GCA_018584345.1 Thuja plicata | reverse complement strand
TTAGGAGATAAAGAAAGGTCTGCTAGAACCACTCTGTTAAGAGATTTTCACCTGATACAATGATTAGAATGTCTCAAGTATTGATCCTTCATTATGCACTTTGATGCTGATGATGGATCTCCTCTTTTTAGTACCTTCTATGATCTCATAATCTGATATATCTTTTACTCTGCTGTTCACTGTGTTCTTGCTCTGCTTGATCACTGCTTCTAAAAAAATAACCCTCTGTGCATTTCACTTCAAAATACAGTCGCCACACACCATACACACTTACAAAAGTAGGGTTTAGAAGAAATCTAATATACTTGTTCAAATCTGATAGCGAGATCTAGATCAACGATCAAGATCTGTTATCCATACCTTGATGGTAAAAAAATTAATGCTTACAATGAGTCATGCATAGGATAAAACAATTAAATGCATAACTAACTCCGTATAAGGATATTAAATGCATACATTAGTCAACCCAAAATGCTTATATAAGTTGGCCAGATCACTTATCCTTGAAGTTTGTATCATTCCAGACATGTATACAAAAATTGTTCCGCTCGACACTTGACTGTCTGTCGCTCGGCACTTAACATCCTTGTATCCTTCTCAGCTCGGCAATGTAACTAGGCAAACTAAAAACTGCTCAACAATGTTGCTCAACCTTGCATAGTTTTAGCTTGGCCACAGTGATAGCCAACTAAAACTGCCTAGATGAATGACTAAGTGTTGGTCACTAATCATCAACAGAACTTAGAGATTAACAGAATCATCTTATCTCGACACCTCAAGATGTTGACACCCTATTTACGATATGCACTTTGATTTAGATACATAGAAGTACATTTAAAATAAATAATTAAAACTTGAATGTAATAATGTATTTGATATAATTTTTTTCAATTTTGTAGGGTGTTTCATGTAATACTAAGGTTTGCATTTCTTCAAACCCTAGCCCATCGGTCATTGAGGCTCAGCCTCATATACCCATAGCATGTTTTTCATTCATTAATTTTAAGTGTTTATATGTTTACTAATTTATGCACAACTTTGATTCATTCCTATTTTTTGCAATTTTAGGCTTTTGGATTGTCCGATGATGCATCACGTCTATGTCCTGACCCATAAGTGAATTTGGCTACATGTCATACATCATATGTATGCTTTTTTCCCATAAATATGTAGTCTTTTATATTTTATAATTTATGTATATACAAGTTTGATTCATGATTTATATATATTGTTTAGGTTGGCACCACCATGAGTCTTGGTATGTATATGAGATTGAGCCAAATGTAGCCATTGACATTGTCCTTTGAGGTCATGATTAAAAAATTAATTTTGCAATCTCTATTGTGTACCTACATTTTATAGGGATTATCAAAATTTTGTAATGTTTTTTTATACATGACTTGACATCAACTACTTTTTTTGTTCATGAGAGTGGACCTCCTCATCCCATCAAGGGCATTACTGAGTATGGTCGCATGGTAAAATTTGAAATATTTAGTATTTAATTACTTTGTAAGTAAATTATGCAAGTCATTTTAATTAAACACACATACTCTTCTCATATTTTTTTTAAATAATGTGTAGGAGGGCGCAAACACTCATATTGCAGACACACATGATAGTGCATCTCAGGAGCATACCCAACATGATGATGCATCTCAGTCATATTCATGTGGAGTGAAGAGAACTGCAAATCAGATGCATGAGATCTCTTAGATTATATATTTCACATGTTATATCATGATTTTTTGTCACATGTTTATGCTTGTACACATGTTAGAACTTGTTATGTTATTATATGATGGACTTTTTATGATGAAATTTGTTATGTTATCATGACTTGTTATCATGTTATTTGGACTTATGTTATTAGACTAGGACTTGTTATGTGATTATATATCACGAGTTGATATGATGGACTTATAGCATGAAATTTTTATCATACATTATGATGTATTATTGTAGGACTTGTTATGCTTTGATTGAGTAAAAGCAGGTTTTGAAAGGACCCGAAACCTTTTACAAAGAGCTCAAAGATAAACCATTAAAAGCATAGCAGAGTCTATGCCACAACACCCAAGAACTAAAACATGAAAAAATCACACAGCAGCTATTGATATACAAAAGTTTGCACCAAAAGAGACTTGTTATGTAATTTATGTTTTTCATGGACTTTTTATCCTATTTCATGGTTTTTTAAAATAGTGGTTTGAATCTATATATGAGTTTATGTGAACTAGATTAGACTAGGACACGTACATATATAAGTAAACACTTATATATATTGAATTAAATATCAATTGTAATTTCTAAAAAATCAAACATTAAAAATAATTTGATCATTAATTGTACTTATTTGTTCATGTAACTGACAAGATGAGTTGCTTTTAAAACTATCATTAACCAACTGGGATTATTTAATTGACATAAAAAAATAACTATCATCATCAATTAGTGAACATATGACCAATGTACATAGTTTATTTAAAACAAAATTAGGCGAATACAATTGTGTATTGAACTTATATTTAAAACAAAATTGGATGAATAAAAGTGAACTCATGTTGTTTATGAAACCAAAATTGGATGAATATACTTGTGCGTTGTTGCATAAATAGTTCACGTGTGTATGTTATTTTAGGGGTCCTACATCATAAAAATGAATGTTCAAATGTTAGTAAAAATATATATTTGAAAGTAAAGTTAAATTTACGCTACAAAATGTTGCATGTATTTTATTCAGCCTAATGTACTCACCAAGTAAATTACACCTTTGAATAGCAAAAAGTTGTAAAATGCACAAGTTGTAGATGTCATCCATGTCGTCAAGTTGTACTTGACATCTCAATACCAAAATTTAATTTTACCTATGTATATAACAACAATATATATGTTAAAGGGACTAAGACCAAAATCTCTCAAAATCAAATTGAATTCTAGGACCAAAAACTTAAATAAAAGAATTTCACTCACCTAGTATTACAACTTTGATTAGCCAAAAGTTGTAAAATGCACAAGTTGAGAGTCATCCATGTTGTCAAGTTGTACTTGACACCTGAACACCAAATTAATTATCTACATATAAGAAGAAAGAAGATATAGATATATATATAACTACATATAAAAAAAACATAATTAACAAAAACTTACATGTATAAATTTGATTCAACCTAATGTACCATCCACATCCTCTCTCTTCTACAATGCATCTATGATATCCTCACGCTCTTCCATTAAAAGTGTCCATAATATTTTATTAACAAGTTTCCCTTTGTATCTTTCTAATTTGATATTTGTTGCCACCACCAAATGAGAATAGTGTATAATCTTCTAAATGGTTGGTAGTCTTCAAAAGTTGGCAAACCATTTCTTCTTGTTAGGTATTTGCGTAGCCATATACCAACTACCACAACATACCCAATTGGATACTGAAAACCATCATCATCTACTTGATGGCATATCAAATTTTTCTAAGGTTCTACACATCTAGCTAGCCAATACTCAGTCTGCTCGTCATTATCCTCAGGTGCAACAACAACATACACATGTCCTACATAAAAAAATTAAGTACATGAACAAATAAAACTTTTTAGAATTTTTTAATTCAAATACTATCATAAATTATATGTCATACGTAAATAATATATTTTACAATTTTACGAGAAATTGAATTAAATTACTAGGTTGTATGAGGTCTGAAACATGATCATAATCTTCTGATGAAAATGCATGATCTGGGTCTTCATTTCTTGTATCATCTTGATCTTGTGTCTCACTAGGTGTTAAGGATTTATGTTTCCATTCTTCAACCCATCCCGTATTCTCACATTCTTCCTATTCACCTACAACACAAAATTAACAAAAACATGCAAGCTCCCTATTCAATATAGTCCAAGTGTTAGAATTAGAACTCTTAAATGAATTCTATTTAGCTAACCTGATGATTGTATCAAAATCATATCTTGAAAGGATATTTTTCTCTTCAACTAGCCAGAAGAAACATTGGATTGTAGAATTTTTACCTGATCCTGTAGATAAAGTTGTATTACACCATTCCACAATTACATGTGCATTTTTTAAATTTGGCTTTGAGTTACGTTCTACAAAGGTCTCTCTTAACACATGCACCGACACCATCGTGTTCTCCTTTCCCATGTCTAGCCTCAAAAAAATCCACATATATTGGATATTAGTTTTCTTATGTGTCCTACTCAACCAATAAATCATTCTAGTATTCTTGAATTGCCCTGTGCAATTATCTGACCATATTAGATGCTGTGTCATCTGAATTTATCTCACTTAAATTCTCATAAAAGGTCTTAGAGAAATAATGGTCAAACTCTGATGAGTGTAATTTATTATCACTCATATAGAAATGATACTATCTCAAAAATTTCTGATCATCTTTTGTGCTATCAGGTGCATGCCTATAGACAATATGAACAAAAATTGCTACTCGCACTGAATTATAATATTGCAATTGGAGCTCATCTTGTGGTGAAAGTATTTAGTTCTCTGCAAAGTCAATGACCGAACGTATACTACCAGTTGGAAATGTATTCTTGCATATGCGAAACTGTCCATCAAGCCATCTAACATTTTGAGAGTGTTTCACATATTTAGGTACGATCTTACTCTTAAATTCATTCATAAATGCATGAACACTAACTTTTTTAGTAATTAGATTGCACCATCTTCCAACCTTTCCATCCTTGAATGGATACTAAATTTTTTTAAATCTTTTTACATCAACATATTGTTTTTTTTTAATCAAAAGTGGGTGAACCACTAATATTTAATATTAATAATAAAACTGGTTTAAAGGCTCAATTGGGAAATAACCAGTACAAAAACCCAATATCCTAGCCCGATTACAAAAAATAACTATATTGTCAGGAATTACAAAAAACAATATTGTCTTCTAAACATAAGACCAGACCACTACCATAGTTGAATATTACATACATTTTTGGTAGCATATGTAGTGTAGTAGAATTACATCGTATCCCACATTTTAAATCGATCGAGCAAAAACATTGTGCCCTAAAATTGAGACCAAACAAGATTGTCTTTACATTAATTTTCTAGGGTAGAAACCAAAAAACCTTCGTGAATTTTGTTCATTCCCCCATTTCTGAAGGATCAACATCTTCAATTGGTTAGTCACTACCCCAGGGATGCATACACAATGGCACATGCATCTTACTCATCCAACTCAGTGTGTTTCCATGCTCCTCCCTTGCATTTGTTTACAAAGTTTTCCAACCATCGTGCTCAGTCTGACTATCAACAGCTACATTCCCCCAACTGGAAGAATGATTCTTAGCCGTAGGGATGATGTTAAGGTCTGGAACTTATGCCAAAGATGAACGCTGTGCATAGTCATTGTCCATGGTTTGAACCCGCAAATGTGAAGGTTCCTATGGGCGTACCTCTGGTACATTGACTGCTTTGAGTATGTCCAAAAGAGCAGCAATTCTAGTGCAAATTATTATTGCAATGACCACATCCATGTCTCATCCATGTGCATGGAAGGCATTTCATAGATGCTAACTCTGCCTGTATAGGGTACATTTGTCCAAAACCAATAGAAATATTTTCACGCAAGCATTCATCTAACAATGCAAGATTACCACATATATCACATACACCAGAAACACATGCATTGAAAAGAAAATATTGCTCATTAGGTGGGTTACAAAACAAACCTGACATAAAATCCTTTATAGTTTGAGGTGGTATATTTATACCACATTCCTACAACATTTCATTAGTATGCATGGTATCACCTATACATCATAATGGTAACACAATTGAACATGATTTTTGCAACAACATGTGACTCTTTCCTTCTTAAGCCTTACATACCAAGGTTTATACTTTTGAAAAGATATTTGACTAATGCTAATAGTTAACACCTTATTTTCCAATTTTTTTTTGTACAATTCAGTTTGAGTCATGCCAAAAGGTGTTTTGGATGTGGATCATGAATTTTTGAGCCAACTCTTAATTTAAGAACATCTTTGGTATTAGGTGATACTATTTTATTATCGTGCCAAAAATTTTCAATCAAATTTTTGACTTCACCAATAAGTTTCATATCAGACCTTGGGAGTCTTCCGCTTAAAGTCCACAAATTGTTTGCCTGATCACTTTCAAAGTTAACTTTTCTATTTATATCTCTTTCCAAATTTTTGCTATGAATATTAAGATATCCACTTATGTTAGTCATCATTCTTTTATCAGAAGTTGTTTTGTTTACTAAAGTTACTGTTATTGCTCATCATGCCGCATTCCTATCTTTAGAACAACTTTTCTTTCTAATTGTATCAAAGGAACTAGCAACAATTGATACAACTTATTTTAAAGACTCATCCTTATTCTTGGGTTTGACATAAATGCCTAACCTCTTCATGACTTTTCATACTTTAGTCTTTTTAATTAGTTGTAACATTAGTTGACATTGAAACCCAAATTTCTAATTATAAAAATATTGTCTAAACAATCTAATTGTGTGTGTCCTAATCTGTGTCCATGAAACCAAGCCACGAAGATTGTCTAGCACATCACTTTTAATTTGAAAATGTTCATTCATTTCATTATCATTCAAACATGTGTCTTTCTCAATTGGTGTTTCCATATCTACATCCACATTATTGATTTCAATTGTCGTTTGATTTTCAATTTCAATTGGGGTTTGAATTTCAGTTTCAATTGGGGTATGAATTTCAGTTTCAATTGGGGTTTGATTTGTGATATTTGTTACTCTATTTTCATGAAGAAAATATAAATATTTAAAGAGTAACTTACTTCTACAAAATTACCAATTCCTTCATGAGAATAAAAATGGGGTTGTGAATACATACATGTATCCAATATTGGACTAGAATATGATGCACCTGAATTTGCTTCTATTGTGTTTTCTTCTTCAAACTCTACATCCATTATGGTTTCCTCAATGTTTTTCTCTTCTAAAATGATTGTTGAACTTGAAGCTCCAACATTATTTAGTTCTCTAATTTTTCTCTTCTTTCTCGTTGACATTTTGCCTCCTTCTCCCTATTTGTTGCAACCTCCTCAGTTGTCATAACCTTCCTTTGCCTCTTTGTATATTTCTTTGATCCCATGTTTGCACCAAATTTTGAATTCAAACGCTTCTCCTCATGTAAAATCCATAACAAGACGAGAATTTTTTTTTATGAGAACATTCCTTCTGCAGATCGGAATAGTTAGACAATGATTGAATAATCATTTAATCATTGAGATCTGTCCTTGTGGGTTTTTTTCCCAATGGATCTTTTAGAAATAGGAGTTCATTATTTAAATGAAACATGTGCCCATTTATGAATTGGACATCCGTTTCTTAAAAAATGGGTGTCCATTTTGTGCTCAATGGTACACATCGAAACGGGCGCCCATTTTATAAATTTTAAATAACGGGCCCCATTTCATAAAACATGGAGCAGGAAATGTACCTCTACCTCAGTTTTTGGTTAGGGATAGGCTTGGTGGCACAAAGCCTATTCTTGGACCTTCAAAATAATAGCTAAGGCAGTAGAATGCCAAAATTCTTCCTTGCTGTAATTTTTTGAGGGCCTTCCTGATCGTATTTTTTGACGAAACAAACCCATTAGAGTTCTCACTGTCTTGATTTCAGAAATGGAAATTTCATAGTGATATGATTATTTTTACTATTTTTTCATTATTTATTAATCAAAAGTGGTACCTAAACGTAAAATAGTGAGGTTCACTAAAAATTTAATAAATTTTTTTAGGCTTTTTGGAAAATAAATTATATGACATCAATCTACATACAATTATCTTGAAGATAAAAAATAATTTTGAAAAAATTTGAAATTTTCATGAATTTATGGTGGTCGTACACCAAGCATTTCAAAAATGTACATTATAGTCAATTAAAAATTAATAAAAAAAATATTCAATAAAAAAAGAAAAATATCATCAATCTTTGGTGTCTTAGGTATCTTTCCCTAGAAGTATGCACAAAAATTCATTTATTTAAATCAAAATATGGTGGTCATACACGTATATGGTATGGTCCCGAAACATGCATTTTGAAAGAGTTTTTTAAACAATCCTACTAAAAAGCAATTTCTACCATATGTGTATTGAAATAAATTAATTATTTGAAAAGTAGACTCCGAGCACTACATTTTCTATTACTGAATTTTTTTGAGATTCAATCTCTAAGTGCCTCAAATTTTGACATCAATTGACAGAAAATTTGAAAAACTGGGAAAACACTTCTACTTTTTGCCCAAAAGTGGGACTCAACTTCTTGCAGTGACCCTAATAAAAACTAGTACCACAAATATTTGAGGAAGTAAGAAATATGTTTATTTTTATCTAAATTTTTTGCTTCATGTGTAGATAAATGTGTCTATCTTGTAGCACATAGGATAAAATGTGGCTCTCGCAAGGGTTGAGCCCAACGTGCTACAAGATAGAAAGTGAAACATAAAGGAACAATAGAAGACAATGGTAGATCTTGGTATGATACAATAAGACGTGATGATCAATGGTACATGTAGAAATATGTGTGATCATAATATAACATTGCATAGTTACAATGACTATAATATTCAGGCATATTAAAGAAAAAAGGAATTGATACATATATCTCTAAAAAGCAATGACATTCACATGAATTCAGTCATGCATAAATACAAGGATCAACATAGAGCATCAACTTGAAAGGGAATAAAGAAAGAAGGATATCAAGTAGTATGCCTTTAAACACAAAGATTTTATAATTTAAAGTCACATTCATGAAGGAACGTAGAGGGGTTTCAAACATTGAGTTATGGACAATTAAAAAAAGGTGCCATAATGATTGAAATGACATAGGAGATATCAACAAGGGTGCTACATTTTAAGCCGTGCGTGGAAAAAGTTAACACGCCCCCTGTTGAAGGTAGCATCTAAACATGAACATTCACTAGTAAAATTGTTAAGGCCACAAAGAACACAAGAGGAAAAGAAGAGACATGTGTTGAGAAGCATTGAAAAAGGGGCTTGATATTGTATATGCATCAATAAATCAAGAAACCTTAATCAAATGACATGAACGTTAAAGAGTTTTAAAATGTAGAAATACAAAATTTCAAAGATGTAGCTTGTAAGGTTCATATATATCAACCATGGTCTAGATAAATGTAGGAATCTTTAGTCATGGCCGCCACATAAGAATATAAACCATGAATATTTATTTGGTTACAATAAATTAACCCTCGATAATGGCTTCATACATGTCGATACATAAATAAATATATAGCTTGATGTATACAGAGACAAGCACAAAAATGACAGATTTACAAAGCAAATCACCTAAAAATGAGCCGAGGTCTGCAACAAATTTTCCCAAACATTACAAACTCTCTTCCATGAAATCTCTCAAGAAAACCTTGGCGACACAACCTCCAGAAGTGTGAAAAGATGAAATGAAAGGAAACATTGTGGGATTTGGGTTTGATAGCCTAAATACATCAGTTTTGCAAAGAAGTTTTTGTCTTTTTTTTTTTACAAGGTTTCCTTCTGATTAATGAGACATTGGGTATTGAAAGGATATTCCCTTGTGTTTAGGAATTAAATAGTTCTAAATTATTAAATATTAAGTAACATGTTTCACATTTCTTAATATTTATTAATATAGAATTATTTTATTATTTTTTCCATATTTTTTGTTCCATTTTGAAATTTAATTTAATACTTATTACATGATGTAATTATAAATCATGTAATAGGTATTAAACCAAAATATTAATGGGTGGAATTTATGAATCAAGTTGAGTTGTCATAGGAGGTGTAAGATATCTAGGAAGATTGAATAAGTCTCTAGACACGCAGAGAGAAAATATGAGTTTGGAGTCAATCTAGGGGTAGGTTGGAGCATTTTTAGCTTGCCTTTATGGATGACTTGGTCAAGTTTGACCATTTCACCCTTATTTGGCACTTTTGGAGAAGATTTAGGTGCTATATTTTTGCCTTTTCTTTTCTACATCCGACCAGAATCAGTTGTGGTTCCTTCTTTGATGGATTTTTGGAGGGAGTTGGTATTAGATATATTCATTGATTGTAACTCATTTTGAGGGAGTTCTCATAATGCATCACTTTGCTTAGTGACTTTTTGGGTCCTTTGACAGATTTGGCATTTTCTGTAACTCATTTGTGACATGAATATCAACAACAACCTCATAATCAATGATTGAGATCTTATGCCTTCTTTCTTATTCTATTTTATTGTGTGCATCTAAGTGATTGATCAATTTACTAGTGAAATACTTTTGTTTTCCTTGTGATTTCATCTCATGCTAAGCACCTTTTACAGAAAAGTGTATTTGTTGTAGGTTGCAATTTGAGTAAAAAATGTGCAGGTCATTTTAGTTGTGAAGTTTTCTTCCTCCAAAAGTCTAACATTAGGACCTCTTTATGAAATATTTATGCAAAGATATATAGATGTGGGTTGTGCAGCTCTGGCTTAGTCATTGCAACCAAGTGTCTAGTTTAAGGAGTTTCATAGTCCTGTTAAGTTTGGTGCATCACCCTATAGGTTATTTTTTAGTTTCTTGTATCTTTCTAACCATTTCACTCAACAAAAGTTTTAGTTAGGTGAAGTAACTAGATAGGAATCCAACCTTATCCAGAGTTTATTTTTTTCATAGGTGACCCACAAACCTTGAAAGTTTCCATGTTTCTCTAAACTACTAAGTCTGCAACTTAGTAAGGATGAAAGTTTGAGAGATAACATTGTATACATATTATTATGTACATGTGATTTTGTTTTAAATGTGACTTTGTGTTGTTTGATTAGGGATGATGAAAAATGGTGGCAACCATATATTCTTTTTAATCTCTGCAATGTTAACCCAAAAAGACTTTATTTTGTGTATCTTATGTGTTCTTCTTCTATTCTTCTCATATTTCTACTACCATTGGGGGATGATAGCAATTTATTTGCAATAATTCCTAATATACATTATTCTAAAGTGAGCTTGATTAAGAGCCAACCTTGTTAAATATTACAACGCACACTGTTAGGTGTGACCTAGTTAGAGGATTTATCACTAACAGTTCTCCCTTGACCAATCATTCACTATGGGGTCAATAAGAAAACAATCAACATTCATTGAATGTCATAAGAAAAAGAATGTTTAGTCCCACTCGGTTAAGAGATTTATTTGTAACAATGGTTAAACTGATACAGTAATGATTTGACTCAAATACAACTCTATTTGCAAATTTTCAGATCTATGCTAAGTACATAATACCTCTAATCAATAATCACTTCAGTCCCTCTAATTCTTCATACTATGTTATGCTCGGTAAATGCTCTTTCTCTGTTGATCGGTGTTGTCTGAAGAATTGCTCGGTTCTATCTTCAACCAGTTTGATTAGTCATGCATGAAGTTAATCTCTTCATAAATATGCATGTATGCACACGTTTGCATGTATGCATGTGATATGTAATAAATCTCTTGTCTCTTCAAATAGACATCATAAACCATTTAATCTCCATCCTTAGATTTTGTGCTTAGTATCCATTGTTGATTTTGCCGCTTAAACCTTCCCTTGGTAGTTGTGTGAAAAACACATTTCAATCTCCTTTGTTCGATCATCTTTATTTTTGATAGCCATTTGATCAACATAAAAAACATTATCAATCACTTCAAAATCATAAAAAAATGCCAAATCATCATTTTAGTCGGCCTTTGGTTCATATACTCAGTCAATATTGTGATGCATTGGTGATACCTAGCTTGGTTAACACTAAACTTGGTATACACTATGTTTGCTTGGTGTCCACTATTCTAACTTGGTGTATACAAAATTCTTCAATTACTGACCGCATAAACTTTGTTTATTCCAGATCTTCATTCCATAGTAGATGTTTGTAACAACGATGATAATGAAACAAGTTGACATCAATGACAATATATTAACTGATTAATGTCTATCATCACATTAGTAACTCGGTTTATCATCAACTCAATGACTTCAAACATACAATCAGTTGTAGTTCATCAATCTCTCCATTTGGCATTGATGGAAACACAATATGAAATATGCAATATGAAAATGCCATAGAATACCAAACTTCAGTTCTACAACTATAAGAAAAATGTTGTAGCTCTCCCTAGCTTGTTTATATAATATGTTTAATCACTACACAACATTAAAAATCACCATGCATAATCTCCCTATAGGTTTGAGTCTTCTATTCTTGAATCTTCTCTCCCTTTAATGGATAGATATGTCAATTTCTCTCCCTTTCTCTTTTCTCCTTTTCTCCCTTGCAGTGGATAGACATTTCATTGAATCTTCTCTCCCTTTGACATGAATGCCAAAAATAAAATATACAACACTTCAATAGCCAAAAATATCTCTGATTTGCGGTTCAGATCAGGTACCTTAAATGTACTGATATGAAATGTAGGTCCAGTTCTCAGTTTGCATCAACATGATTGATATTATGATAAAATGTAGGTTGATTCAACCTCCTAGTCATCTCAGTGACCAATAGACAAGGGACAGACCCCTAGTCTATTCCTCAAGTACTCAAATGTATCCTTTGGTAAGGGTTTAGTGAATATGTCAGCCAGTTGTTCTTTTCATTGAACATATTCCGGTGTTACTTGTTTTTCTTGTATCTATTCCCTCAAGTAGTGATATTTTATAGATACATTCTTTATTTTTTCATGCATCACTAGGTTCTTAGAAATATTAATTGCACTAGTATTATCACAATAAATTATCACTTGGTCAGTGATCTCTTCATTCATACCTTTCAAAAGTTGTTTTATCCATGCAATGTTCGAACAGTTTGCCGAAACAACAACATATTCTACTTCTGCAGTTGACTGGGATATGCATCCTTTCTTCTTACTTATCCAAGTAACTAATCTTTCTCCTACAAAGAATGCTCCACCAATAGTGCTCTTTATATCATCAATGTTCCTAGCCCAATCAACATCTGTGTAAAATTTCAGTTCAAACTTGTCTTCTTTCTTGTACCACAATCCATAATCTTCAGTGTTCTTGAGATATCTAAAAATCCTCTTTACAAGAGTCATATGCGATTTCTTAGGATTATTAGAGAATATTTCTACAATTCCAACTGCATGTGAAATATTTGGTCTTGTGTGTACAACATACATCAATTTTCCAATCATAAATCTATACAATATTTTATTTACCTTGGTTATCTGATCTTTTTTTGTCAATTTGCATCCTGTGACCATAGGTGTATCGACAGGTTTTGAATCTTCCATTCTGAATGTCCTCAGTACTCCCTTGATGTACTTTGATTGAGTAATGTATATTCCTTCATCCTGTTGTAAAATTTGTAAGCCAAGAAAAAATTTGATCTCTCTAAACATTGACATTTCAAATTCTTTTCTCATTTAATCAGTGAATGAGTTGCATAAGTTAGATCATTTCCTCCAAATATAATATCATCAACCAAAATTTCAGCAATTAGAATCTTATCATTATTATCTCCTTTCAAGTACAATTTGTTTTTATCACTCATTCTAACAAATCCAATACTAATAAGATAGGAGTGTATTCTTTCATACCATGCTCCCAGTGCTTGTTTCAGTCCATACAAGGCTTTGTGAAACTTACATACCATATTTTTCTGATTAGGATCAACAAAACCTTTAGGTTGTTCAATGTATACCTCTTCTTCCAGTATCCCATTCAGAAATGAAGATTTAACATCCATATGATATACTTTAAATCCTTTGTAAGCAGCATAAGAAAGCAATATTCTTACTCCTTCAAGTCTAGCAACAGGTGCAAAAGTTTCTCCATAGTCAATACCTTCTTCTTGTGCATACCCTTTACATACTAATCTTTTCTTATTTTGTGTAACATCTCCATTCTCATTCAATTTATTTCTGAATATCCATTTGGTGCCAATTACATTCTTATCACTCGATCTCGGTACTAATCTCCATATTTTATTCTTTTGTATCTGCTCAATTTCTTCATTCATTTCCTGAATCCATTCATAATTTGCAAGTGCATCTCTAACAGTTTTAGGTTCAAATTCACAAATCAAACATGTGTCATCATTCAACTTACTGCGTTTCATCATACCGGCTCTCTTGTCTCCAATAATATGATTCTATGGATGATGTCTTCTTACATATTTTCCAAGTACATGTTCAGTTGTTTGTTCTTCATTGTGTTCTCCAGTTGGTGTATGATCATGATCTCTAGTTGCAACATCTTCCTGATTCTCGGTTGGTACATCCCGATGCTCGGTAACATTTCCCTATTTCTTAATAATGTTAGGCAGTTGCTCAGGAAAAGTTTTAGGATCTTCATTGTAAAAAAATCTATTGTAGTCTTCTGGTTCTGTTTTACATTCAACATCATTTTTCTCAACAAATTCATCAACTCTTATGTTTGCACTTTCAATGATATTATTAGAATACTTGTTCAAATATTTATAAGCTTTTCTCTTAGTAGAATATCCTAGAAATATTCCTTCATCACCTTCTGAATGAAATTTCCCATTTCTAGCATCTTTCAAAATATAGCATCGACTTCCAAATATTCTAAAATAACTCACATTAGGTGGGTAACCATACCATAATTCATAAGGTGTCTTGTTTGAATCTTTCTTTAGTTTTACTAGGTTCAATGTGTATACAATAGTACTAACAAATTCCCTCCAGTATACTTGTGTGACACTCTTTTCAATCATAAATGTTCTAGGACCATCTACAATGGATCTATTTATTCTTTCACCAATCCCATTCTGTTGTGGTGTCCCCGGTGCAGAAACATGTCTCTTAATTCCATGCTCATTACAAAAGTTAGTGAAATCATTAGAAATAAATTCTCCTCCTCTGTCTGATCTTAAACATTTTAGTTCTTTACCACTTTCTTTTTCCACTTTAGCTTTGTACCATTTGAGCATCTTAAAATCTTAAAATTTTTCTTTTAAGAACATGACAGTCATCATTCAAGAATAGTCATCAACAAATAAAATAAAGTATCTGTCACCATAATAACTCAGTGTTCTCATAGGTCTACATAGGTTGATATGAACCAGTTCCAAAATAACATTAGATGAATTTTTTTTCTCTTAAAACAAGATTTTGACATTTTTCCCATTTGACAATTTTTGCACATGAAATGGTCAGGTTTAGATATGATCGGTAAGCCTCTTACTTTCCTTTTCTTACTGATCTTAACCATGTTGTAAAAATTCACATGACATAACCTCTTATGCCACAACCACACATCTTCATTTGTAGCCATCAATCAAGTAGTTCCAGGAGTGTCAAGTTAGAATAGATTACCTTTTGATTATTCTCCAGTACCGATCAACTTTCCTGTTTCATCATATATTTTAGTTTTCTGTTCTCAAATGTAACTTAGTGACCTATTTTATTTAACTGTGAAACACTCAATATATTATAATTAAGTCCTTTCACCAAATGTGCATTCTCAAATTTGATCATATTGTTCAACAATATAGTCCCTTTTTCCTTTCATTGGACAAGGTGTATCATTTCCCATTCTAACAGATCCACCATTATAATGCTCAAGAAATTCAAATTTTTCTTTATCTCCAGTCATATGATAAGTACAATCACTATCAATAACCCAAATATCATTCTTGTTAAATTTATAAATAAGTGTTGTTTCAACATACCTTTCATCTTCTTTCATAGCTAAAAACACTATCTCAATATCTTCATCTGTGTCGGTGTCTGTGTCTTCACCTTTATTTTCAACAAGGTAACATGTCTTCTTAAATTTGTCTTTTTAATCTCGGTTACCCCTTCTATCATATTGTCATTTTCTTCTATATCCTTGATCATCATTTCTTTCATTAGATCTTTGATTGTTTCTTTCATCATTTTTCCTGTTAGGGCATTTGGCATTAAAGTGTCCAATTTCTTTACATTTAAAGCATACCAAAGGTATTTTACCTTTATACCTTCCTTTACCTTTGTGCAATCTTCTATCCATTAATACTTCAAGTTCATTAATTTCTCTCTCATCAGTGTCATTGTCACTATCATTTCTTATCATGTGTTTGTTACCAGATTTACTAATTTTTTAGAGATGACATAAATGCAGACTCAACAATAGGAACAACATTGTTGTTAAAATTGTTCAGCTCAAATGAAATTAGTCTACTGAGTAGACTATCAATTGTGATATTATTTCCAGTTTCCACTCTCATTTCATGTATTAAAGAGACTCTAATAGCATAAATATGCAATAAAGTTATGAGAATCTTACTTACAATAGTGTCTATATCAATAACTCCACCTTCTCCATGAATATCATTCACAACTTCCTTGATTCTGTTACTGTACTGTGATATATTTTCTCCTTCTTTCATTCTCATGTCATCAAACTTTCCTTTTAGACTTTCAGCTTTAGCTCTTTGCACATTTACATCTCCTCCATGAACTAGTGTAAGCGTGTCCCACATCTTCCTTGCAGTTGTACATGTCTTGATATCCTCAAATTCAGCTTCAGATAATGAAGAAGCAAGCTCTATCATCATAGTATTGTGTTCATGTCTTTCTCTTAGCTGATCAATAGTAAAAGGTCCAATAGGTAAGGAGAAATCCATATCCAAGTATTGTGTTACATCATTTCCAATCCCTGACAGATATAGTCTCATTCTGCTCTTCCAATATGTTGAGAAGTTATCCTTGTTCTGCTTAGGCACATCTTTCTTATATATCTTGTGATCTTTAGCTTAAGTTCTTAAATTTTTTTTTTCTAAGCACTATATGCTCTGATACCAATTTTTAGATAACTGAGAGGGGGGTGAATCAGTTAGTTCTAGTTATCCTACAGTCCCACATACATAACAACAATTTCAAATATATAAATCAACTTGGTGAAATATAAATTGTGATCTCAAACTTATCCTATCGAGTAGCAGTAAAACAAATACTGTGATTAGCGATCAATGCATATAAAGTAATATGTAAAGAAAAATAACAATCCAACACATCCATACACATTAACACATAGATTTCTAATGTGGAAACCCTGCTAAGGGAAAAACCACTTGGGACCAGTAACCCAAAATAATTCACTCTTCTAAATTGAGCTTGATTAAGAGCCAACCCTGTTACAGGTTACAATGCACACTCTTAGGTGTGACCTCATTAGAGGATTTATCACTAATAGTTCTCCCTTCACCAATAATTCACTATGGGGTAAATAAGAAAACAATCAACATTCATTGAATGTCATAAGAAAAAGACTGTTTAGTCCCACTCGGTTAAGAGATTTACTTGTAACAATGGTTAAACTGATACAGTAATGATCTGACTCAAATACAACTCTATTTGCAGATTTTCAGATCTATGATAAGTACATAATACCTCTAATCAATAATCACTTTATTTCCTCTGATTCTTCATACTCTATTCTGCTTGGTAAATGCTCTTTCTGTGTTGCTCGGTGTTGTCTGCAGAATTGTTCGGTTCTATCTTCAACCAGTTTGATCAGTCATGAATAAAGTTAATATATTCAGCAATATACATGTATGCACACATTTTCTTGTATGAATGTGATTCATAATGAATCTCTTGTCTCTTTAAATAAACATAATAAACTGTTTAATCTCCATCCTTAGAATTTTCCGCTTAATCTCCATCGTTGAGTTTTTTGCTTACACCTTCCCTTGGTAGTTGTGTCAAAAACATGTTTGAATCTCCTTCGTCCGGTCATCTTGAATTTTCATAGCCATTTGATCAACATAAAAAACCTTATCAATTACCTCTAAATCATAAATAAATGCCAACTCATCATTTTAGTCGGCCTTCAATTTATATACTCGGTCAATACCGTGATGCATTGGTGATACCTAGCTCGGTTAACACTAAACTCAGTATACACTGTGTTTGCTCGGTGTCCACTATTATGACTCAGTGTATACACAATTATTCAATTACCGAGCACATAAACTTTGTTTATTCCAGATGTTCATTCCATAATAGATGTTTGTAACCACGATGATAATCAAACAAGTTGACATCAATGACAATACATTAATTGATTAATGTCTATCATCACATTAGTAACTTGGTTGATCATCAACTCAATAAATTCAAACATATAATCAGTTGTAGTTTATCACATTTAATATTCATATCTAGCCTCTACTTTTTATTGGTACATTTTCCATACATTCATATTTCATTTCAATTTCAAGGTTGATTCCTCAATCGGGGTTTGACTAAGGAAAACCCATTTCTACCCAAAAATTTCTCTCTTTTGTGTGTAGGAATAGGTGGCACCAACTATGTGACCAAATTTGGACATTACAGGATCTTGGCTACAATTTGAGACTGAAAATGAGCAAAGATGCCTGGAAATAGTCATCCCAACGGACTTGGTCCTGGACATAGTTGTTCTAGATGACTTGGTCCCTCCAACTTCTCCTCAAATCAGATTTGTTGGTCAGTTAATGTCTTAGAATCTTGTTTTCGATAGCGTAATTGGTCTATTTGATTTCCATCAGTTTGATTTTGCTAAAATTCAATCTCCTTCACTATTTTTTGCTATATCTTACATTATCCATCATTCAATTTTTCATTTTCCCTTAAGTGAAGGATCAATGTACTTGTTTAGCATTTGGGATATCTTGAGCCTAACGGGTCATTTTCCTTAGGAATGTAGCTAAAGAGATATGACCCTCACCACATCCTATCTATCCATCTCTCTTTCTTTTATGTTGCATTTTTAAAACAAGTTACATTTAGATAAGCTATATTATACAAATATACTAGCATATCTATCTTTAGATTTAATATCTGTAAAATATATCTAGAGATATTTTTTTATTGAAACCAAATTTTTATTTGAAATTCATTATTATTGAATGTTTAATATGTTTGTTCATAAAGCATGAAATTATAGAGAATGAACATTATTGTAACGAGGGAAAATCAGATTTATCGGATAATACCTGCACAAGAGATTATATTATCCAACCACAAAAGATCCTACTCTATGCATAAATTCCTATCTCATTCAAGAAAGAAAGACTAAACATGATATATTCATCATAAAATACTCAAATAAAGCAATGAAAAACATCACCCAACTTACAAAAATTGAAGTAATTTCCCAATTTCAAAATCTAACTACTCATTTTATAGCTTGGATAATTTTCTTTTAAAATTACCGTTGTTGAAACCCTAAGCAATCAAGAACCTACAAAGATCTCAGGGAATCCAAATCTATAACAAATGCAACTTATACACATAAGAAATGGAGGGTAAAAAATAGAAACCTAGAGGTATTGTTCCCTGGGAGTGCCGTATTTTCTAGTGCGGTGCTTTTGTCTGTCTTCATCAATGATCATTCTTGCTAGATGCATTCAAGCTCCATATTGAGCCCTTTCTTCTTCTTCTTCAAATAAATTATATATCAAGCACAAAAGCATCTCTATCTACAACAAACTGTGTTCAAGTCACAATCTAGAATCTTTTGACTATGATAATGCCAAGCTTTGAAATCTTGGGCAAAATATTTTCATTGGGCAACATACAACTTTTCATTTAATTGACAAAACTAACCATACGAAAATGCATCCATAACTAAATACCCAAGCTAGATTATTTTATAGGGCATAGAAAAATGCAAGGAAATGAAATACCCAAAAATCTCAAAGTTTTAAAGATCTAATCGAGCACAGGAAAAACTAACAAAATAAAATACCCACGAGTAAATAGTTTTGAAAATAATCTTCTTCTTGATGAACATCTTAACAAGCTAAATCATCTTACTTCTTTTTGGAACCTAGCTAAAAAAAATAGAAACTTGAACAAAACCATATTGCCATGTATTCATTTGCGTTCTCTGCTAAGAGGGGAAGAGGGTTTAAGCTCGTAATGAGAAAATGGGTTCCAACACCATTAAACTTCAACAATTGAATCATGATGTACAAGGTGGATAAAAAAATCATCAGCTAAAACCATAAATGACAATTGTGAGAGTTTAAAACTTTGAAGTTCACCAATTTGCAGAGGTCATACAAAGAAAATTTGCCATTTTCTTAGGTATAAACCAAGGGGTTAAGCATGTAGCATAATTCTTTAATGTAAAAAATCCAAAAAATTAGTAAAACTTTTGAGATAAAGCAATGAAGTCACAAGCAAAAAAACATCAAATTGCATGCGAAAGAAAGGTCAGTAGGAGTTTTACCAATAGATTATATACTCACCATTTTTTCCCCTCTGCTAGTACCTCACAAATTGCAAAGACCACACTTACCATAAAATCATAAAAGTCACAAAAAAAATTGTAGAGATTTGCTAGTTGTAGAAAAATTAGTTAGACACTCTAGAAAACCCATGAAAAATACAACAAAAAAAGCCAACAACCAAAGAAGAAAAAGGAACACCCTAGTGCATTAATGTAAATGATTTTAATATTCATGCCAAAAGTCTAGGTAATGGTTCAGGTTTTTAAAATTTCTTTAATTTTTGTTTGGAAAAATCATTTTTCTTCTTGCTCTTTTCTACCATAGCCAATAAGATTCTAAATAAATAATTTTTTTTTTCATTTTAATAAATATAAAAAAAACTCTTAAAATTTATAAGAAACTTAAGACTCTAAAAAAATTCTTTAATCCTATTGGTTAGTCAAAAGTTTTTATTGAACTAAGTTGTATACGTATACATGCTTGTGGCAGGAACTAATAATTCATTGTCATTGTGAGATTTATTTCTATATAATCAATATCAAGAGGAATATTCACACTTAAATTTCTCTAGAATAAACCGTTTCTATAATGTTTGAATAAGTTTCAACCTAAGTTAAAATAAAATCAGACTGATCTTTGTTTCTAAGTATACTGTGTGTACTTCAATTACGTTAGGAGGGCTTGAATCTCCAACCTTCTAGATAATAGCTACATGCTCTAACAAATTGAGCTATTCCAACACCATTTAAAAATGTACTATATGTACTAACATATCTATTTTTAGATAAATATAGCTTGTATAGTATAAGCTATCCAAATGTTTAAGTTGAAACATTTGGATGTTCAACACTTCAACTTATATGGGCTTAAATATTTATGTCTATTAAAATTGGGTAAACCATGCCACTGAGAAGTTGACTTTTAAAGGGAAGCTAGCCTGCACAGAAAAGAGTGATAAAACCTAAAACAAAGTTGTCATCTCTAACACCTTTTAGGCTTTACTTGATATGTGTACAACTATATTGGCAAAATTTACTTTGCAAAATTTCAAGGTGTTGCTTCTGAAAAAAATTAGAGCTTACAATGGTTCGTTTTACAATTATAGTTACTATTTGCCTTTCTGGCATTCTCTATTTCATACATCACGCTTCTAAATGCATAAGTATAGGCACATGTACATGTGATTGAGTTTTGATTTTTCTATGAAGATAAAGGTATTTCTGTCCTACATCTATGATCAACAATTCTTGTTGTGTTCAACTTGCTTAGTACCTTGTCCACTGGTCATTCACCCTAGCAATTTTTTTAGAACTGACAAATAATTTCCTTTGATAACCAATACATTTCTCTTTTTGTCGATAATGAATAGAAATTCAAATATTTTGATATTTGATCTTTTTTTTTAGCATATAACTTTCTACCTTTCCACATTCACAACATGAAAATTTCTAAGAAACCACGTCATCTTGACAATGATTTGCAAATCTCAAAGGTGCTTCTAGTCTATCTTTTCCAAAAATAATTTTTTGTACATAGTTGAAAATCTATATTAATGGTAAAGTAACCTATACATGGACTGAGGTTCAAAGAGACATGTAGAACAATAGTGATAACTATCATGTATTACAACGAAAAAACAATTCTCGCCTGTCTTGGTTTCCTCCATTTAAGCTTTCTACAATTAAATTTATATGTTATAGTTTTCTTTGTCAATTATTTAAAGTGGACATATTTATAAGTTTGTGGTTGAATCATGTATATGTATAAGTTTGTGGTTGTATTACCTTATTGTTTTATTTACATGGTTGTCCTTTCAAAATAGTATTGTTTGAGACCTTCATTTTTACCACTGTGTTTGATACTTTGTATATGTGATTGCTCATTCATCTTTGACACTTGTTGGTTTGGGGTCCTTCTCGATATTTATGATCTTTGTAATGAAAATAAATGTAACTATCTTGTAGCCTTCTTGTTGTTATAGATCTCATAGAAGTCATGACTTTATAATTGGGATCTCTTTGATCTTCATGTCATCTTTATACTCCTGATGTCACTAAATGGTCATGAGTGTGTGTAAGAGTCTATCTTCTTGCATTTTGTAACAATACCATATTTTTGAAGACATGTTTAATCCATTACATAATGTTCACTATGATTGCTTCCATGCATGTATGTCTCAGGACTACATTCTTTATTTTCTATAATTTCCTTCTTCAACCTTCATGATTGCTACTCATAACTATTTTTATTTTACATCAAGACCTCTCACCTCTATTCCAGCCCACCTTCAACATCCTAGTTTTGAAAATTTTCCCCCTATTCATCCATTATCTAAGTATCTTCCTAGTAAAATAATATGAGTTTTTGTATGAGCGTCTTTGCATGTGCACTTGTCCATCACTAGAATGAAATACTCAAGATATGGGTTATGGAAAATATGGTCATCACAAGAATTTGTCCAAGTTTCAATTGCATGAATGCCATCTATGCATGAGATAAAATGAAATGACAAAATTTTGGCATTGTAGTTGTGTTCTAAAACCTATTTCAGAACCCGAAGCCCCATTATGAACCGAGCTAAAGTTAAGGATTTATAATTGTCAGGAATCTTACATTGTTCTTGAATTTCACTCTTTATCAGGTTGTAGAAGACCTTTATCTGCACAAAATGGTTAGGGAACCTTTACAGTCGACTTCAACAGGAATGTGAGGCAAACATCTCTGTAACACCAAAGCTAATGTTAAAAAATGTGGGAATTGTGATGCCTCATTTTGATGGTGAATTGTATAAGATAATAAGTTCCTTTGGTAAGTTTATTGCCAAGGAATTTAAAGATAATGATGGGAAATTTTCTAGCATTACAAATGGGCTCCACAATAAGCAGCCAATACTTGATAGTTTACCTGAAAGATGTAGTGATGTTTCTGCATACACAAGAAGTTGTATACTTTTAGCCTGGGCTATGGAATTAGGTAACAAAAAAATAAGCATAATATATAGAAGATCTCTTATTACAACTGTATTTGTTGATAGACATACAAGGTAGGGAAGATAACACACAATGCACATGACACTCTTTGTTTCAAGAAGTTGCCATTTCCAGAAATGCAAAGACAACAAATGATGATGTATAGATAGTACTAAATATCACACACTAAGGAAAAAATTAAGCTCGTAAAAAGTAAGTTAACTTTGACTATTTAATATAGTGTAATAGAGTGTAAGATAGAGATATAGGATAATTTCTCGGTTGTTGAACATGGTCTTATATCATGTCCCCATGCTACTTCTTAAATCATTTACTGCTTAAATTTAAGCAGTGGAGTGTTCCTATGCAAAAAATAAATTGTGAAAAAAGGAAAATTTAGAATCTTTTCCTATTTTCACGGAGAAACTATTTTTTAGCAAATATAAATAAGCTATGGGAAAAAAGGGGGGGCTGAAAATAAGCAACCACTGCTTATTGAAAATAATGACAAGTGGCTTTTTAAAATTCTTTCCCTCCTTTATTTTAGTTGTACAAGCTATTCAATTGCTACTGGAGAAAGATGTACAAGAATTAAACATTATTTTTTCTCAACCTAATATCTCCTCCTGAAGGAATACATATAGTCTTCAAGAAGTTCTCAAGGCTTAAAATTGTAACACTAGAAATAAACATTGCGCTTAATGAATAATTTTGAGTGACTCCACGAATAGAAGAGTTTGGAGGATGTAAATTTGGTATAGAGGATAGCTCCTAAACTGTTTTAAATAAGATACCCAACCCAAGTGGAACTAGCCAAACCAAAATTCTAGAAGCAACAAATTAGTCGTGGAAGGTAGAATGACATATGTATTTTTAGTAAGATTTGAATTTGTAATAATTTATTTATGATAAACTAAAATTGTCATGCTGAAAATATATGGGCAAAAATACACCAACAGATATATATTTTTAAACATGATAAATTAACTATTATGTTGCATGTGTAGAGGTATAGGTGTTTAATAAGTTCACTTTAGGATCAACAACATGACCAGATCTCGTTAAATCTGATGGTAACTGGTTAGATTTGCAACAAAGTCATTGGGTTCAGCTAGGGTGATTACCCTTAGTTAGAGTTAAATATTTAAATCTGATTAAATACATTTTAATAAAGAGGGTGTATTAAATCTTATTAATGTTTATATGATTAATTAATAATCTCGCATTATTGCCCTCCAATCTTTCCACTTTTATCTTTAGGAATACAATATAAAATTTTATTATTATTATTATTTTTAGGCAAAAGTGGGCTAGCCACTAAATATATTTATTAATATAAGCTGGTTCAAGAGCTCATCTTGGAAAGAACCAGCAAGAAAACCCAGAATCCTTTCTCAATTACAATATAGCAAAGAGATGTTGACAATACAAAATATTTGAATAATTACATTCGAAGACAAAATCACCACCTAACTATGTCGAGCAATGTTTACAGTGTGCACCTTCCAAGTTTTTGGTTAATTCAGACCCATTGTGGCATCAAATATAACATATTAAAATTTTATTATTGATACTTAACATTACAACAATATTAGTTGCGTATTAAAATCAATGACACATTTTAAATAATAAGATAAATTATTATACTATAGCATATTTCAATTAGATGATTATAAATCTTTAGTAAATTTATGTTAATGTTTGTAGCTTCAGTCGTATGATCATTAGAATACATATAATATATGTTGATTAATAATAATATAATATATATGTTATATTATTATTAATCATAAAAAATTTAATATTCAATATTAAATTATTATTAATTAATAATTCATTGATGAAACATTACAAGATTGATTAAATTATAATTAATGGGAAGAGACATGTCCTTTCTTATAAATAATAATGAATAGACATGTCCCATAAAGGGACATGTCTCTCCTAGCCTCATTCCCAATATAAATGAAAGAGAGATTGTTGCATTTGGAAAACACATACAACATAGAGTGCTATTACATTTGCAACTATCCTAAAAACTTAACATGGTATCAGAGCTAGACTGCAAATGTAAGAGAGTAGTTTATTGATGGTGAATGTGTGACTGTCTCAGCTGTCTCAGAAAATACAGTCTCAGTAAAGTGACCATATCTCACAAATCCACCTTTGGAGTTTTATAAATTTTGGATATGTTGGTGAAAATTTGTTTATGAAGAATCCCACCAGAGCGATTGAAGCGATAGTATGGGGTTCAAAAGTTATGACGACCTGTTACGGGTCTATGTGAAATTCCTAAAAGTGGCTTTCATTAAAGAGATATATTAATTTTTGTTATGATCGTGGTCTAGCATTAAAAAAGAAGAATGTATTCAAGGAAGCGTGTCTTTTTATAGAAATAAATAATTAATTATAGAGTCTCACCTCTCTTGGAGCAATCAAGTCATTTCTCAAGAAGACATGAGTATTGTTCAATGATATAAGAGTGGGAATTGTACATTATGGGGGGAATAATAACCAATGTTAAATTTCCATTTGAACCATCCTTAGTGGAGAGTGAAAAAATGGTGATCATCCACTCTAGGTTGTCGCTCTGCATGAAGGTCATCGACATGGCTAGCACGAACAACATTATGATCTCCTGTAGCCTGTCCACCACAAACAACTTCAAAAAATTGATGAGAGTTGATATTTCCTATATGGGCTCACCTTACAAAAGGAAATATTTGAAACTTAAGATAAGTATTCCATGTTTTATTAATTCACATGAATTATTGAGTTTGAAATTTATGCTATAATATTGGCTAGTAAAATCTTGCATGCTTCTATCTTTGGTATTTTTCGTATGAGATAGTTTAGTTTATAAGCTATTTGTAATCTCTCTCTGACATACCTTAAGGACAGAAGCATAAGAAATTATTTTCAAAGGGAGTCTAGCTCTTCAAAGGTAACTTTGGATGAGGAGCTAAGAAGATTGCTATCAGACTCAGAGGGATTCTGATAGTTCATCTTAAGCAATCTTGGACAATCAACAGATTGATATTTGCTCAATAATTTCTTCTATATAAGAGAAGTTTGAGGTGAAATCCCTTGTTCTCACCCTCTGTGATGATGCATGATGGATGTCATGTGTGTGACTCCATATTTTTAATGGGTCTTCCCCCTATGTACATCATGAGGAAGTGACGACTTCCAAATGATTATCACTTGTATTTGTAAAATTTATTGGAAGGTGACGATCTTACAATAACTTGACCTTCTATTGTGATAGACATCTTGTGATGGTTGAAACATATCATAATAGATAGAACTTGTGGATAGAATCGCCGATTGAGGCAATCCACATTAAATCTTGAGAAGCTTGTGGATAGAATCACTGATTGAGGCAATCCACCCAAGAACTTGTGGATAGAATTGTCGATGGAGGAAATCCACTCTAAAGCTTGTGAGTTTGAGGATAGAATCGCCGATGGAGGCAATCCACACGAGAGCTTGTGGATAGAATTGCCAATTGAGGCAATCCACCTGGGAACTTGTTGATAGAATCGTCAATGGAGGCAATCCACTCTAAAGCTCATGAGTTTGTGGATATAATCGTCAATGGAGGCAATCTACATGAGAGCTTGTGGATAGAAATGCCGATGGAGGCAATCTGGACTCTAAATCTTGTGAGTTTGTGGATAGAATCGTCGATGGAGACAATCTACACAAGAGCTTGTGGATAGAATCACCGATGGAGGAAATCCACATGAGAGCTTGTGGATAGAATCACTGATGGAGGCAATCCACTCTAAATTTCATGAGTTTTTGGATAGAATCACCGATAGATGCAATCCATGGGAGAGATTGTGGATAGACTCACTGACATGGAGATAATCCACTCTAAAGATCGTGAGTTTGTGGATAGAATCACTGATGGAGTAAATCCACACGAGAACTTGTGGATAGAATCACCAATGGAGGTAATCCACCTGAGAGCTTGTGGATAGAATCACCGATGGAGGCAATCCACCTGAGAGCTTGTGAATAGAATCATCGATGGAGGCAATCCACATCTTGAGACTATGTTTCTATTGATTACATCATGAGGATGATGCTTTTATTGCTTACATCATATGATTGATGTTGTCAGGTGTCATGTATAAGTGTTGACATTGGATTGATTTATCCTCCCTAGATAAGAGGGAGCATTGATGTTTTGTATAGCTATGGTGAGGGTCATAAGTGTTGACACAGGAGACCACTGCACATTTTGTTTGATCATCCTCCCTAGCTAAGAGGGAGTGTTAATGTTTGTAGCTTCAGTCGTATGATAATTATAATACATATAATATATGTTGATTAATAATAATATAATATATATGTTATATTATTATTAATCATAAGAAATTTAATATTCAATATTAAATTATTAAATTATTCTTAATTAATAATTGATTGATGAAACATTACAAGATTGATTAAATTATAATTAATGGGAAGAGGCATGTCCTTTCTTATAAATAATAATGAATAGACATGTCCCATGAAGGGACATGTCTCTCCTAGCCTCATTCCCAATATAAATGAAAGAGAGATTGTTGCATTTGGAAAACACATACAACATAGAGTGCTATTACATTTACAGCTATCCTAAAAACTTAACAATTTATTATCGAAATATAAGCATTATGGTGATTGAGTTACCCCTTTATAGAATTAAGTGACACATTAAATAAATAAAGTGAAATCTTATATAATTATGTCATTTTTGACCCTCATATTACAACTATTTTGTACACAATTTTATTTAATCATCATAATCATACTTTAATTGTATCCATAATGGGTTATATTAGAACTTATAATATAACTATTTATTATAATAGTTTTATTAGTCACATTATGAGCACTATCTTTCAATATGATAATCTGTTAGGCTTAGTAAAATATATTTTTAATTTATTGGAAGACATCAATCTTTTTACTTCAATGAGTTATTGGGATTATTTTTATCCTAAATATAGTTTCCCTTTTAGCGACTTAAAGGCCCCATCTAAAACCAATTAATATAAGGCATAACATTATAGTAATATTTTAAATACAATTTTAACATGCCATTTTAAACCATTAAATGTCACGTCTAACATTAATTAAAATGAAATATTATATTATAACAATATTTTAAATCTTATTATATCATGTTATTTTAAACCATTATTTAATAATAAGCCATTAAATGATTAACATGATAATTTAATAGCTATTATCCTATCATTATAAAATTGCCCACTAAAATTTTAAAATTCCTCTTAAAATTTAAATATACACTTGCTAAATAAATAGACCCTTTTAAAATGAAAAGGCAAAACTAATAATTTTCCCCCCTCCTATAAGACTTTTAAAAGCAACATATTCTAAAACAATCATTATTTTATTTGTTTAACCCAAACCCTATTTAGGGTTTCTCATCTCTATATGAGATGTAAATCTCATTTTAATTATTTTATTTCTTCATTTTTTCCTACCCTAATCCTAATCTGAATTAGGGTTCACTAGGGTTTTCTTATCATTCTTGTTTATGCACTTTGACTTTGCATCATCATTCTTTTTTTTGTTGAGGAAAATCGTATGCCTTTTCTTTGGTTGCAGGTTTAATGACAGATTCAGAGTTGCAGGTTTAATGGAAGATATTGCAAGGTTATTGTTCAGGTTTAGAATTGTCACCCTAACTCAGGCATTAGGGCTACACGACAATTCCATCCGAATAATGGAAACCTCTCCTAGTTGTGGGTACACTATGAATGAAGAGGAATCTCCAGATTCTAGGCCGGTTCCTATAAAATATGGTATATCACCTCCTGATTAAAAATGTAATTGGGAAAAAGGAGAAAGGGATTTGTAACTAAACTTGCATAAAAGAAAGGTGATACACCAAAGATATTCAGACTCTTTTTTGA
>MU225272.1:2527826-2563961 GCA_018584345.1 Thuja plicata | reverse complement strand
CACTAAAATATATTGCAAAAGTATTACTCTTATATGCAGAAAATTGAAAAGGAACTATGAGCAATGACCACAACAAGAAGTATGTGAAAGTGAGGCAATTGTATTCTTCTCAAAAATCTATGTATAAGCTACATACATGAATTTCAGAATCAATGGCAAGGAATAATGAAATCCTCTTGCACAAAATCCAAATTACAAGTATGCACTCACAATGGAATACAAAAAGAAATGGATCCACAGCAATAGGAATTTGAAATTCACTAAAGATAATTCTCCACCAAATTTGACTCTCTAAACAATAAGCAAAAACTGCCCCTAAATAGCCAACATGGCTTATTCAAATAAAATTCCCTCCAAAAACCCTTAACAACTAACGGGTTCAATCAACATATAAACCAACCCCTAAGTTAAAGCCTTTATCTTAGGGACATTAGTTACATCTTCTAACACATCATTGAAGGCTAAGAAAACTTATCCATCTTGATTACCATGCTTTGCAAGAGTTTCAAAAACCCTAACTAACTCGGCATCTGACTACTCATACACTGTCGACACCATACCCGAGCATTTGGAGGTAATTGCGGTTTGTTATGAATGTGCTGTTTGACATGACTATCCTCAAGGAAAAGATTTCTACAGTTGTGTCATGGCACTTAAAGTACTAAGGTGGCAATGCTGAAGGGATGTCGATGCACTGTCATTGACATAGCATTTACTTCAACTGACAATGGAATTCAAATGTGAGTAAAATACAATGCATCCCATTTTATCGATTTCATTTGCATCTCTTAGGGTTTTATGTTTATCTCTGTGCTGCCGCCACGTTGCAAGTGGAAACCCTGAAACTATGCTGTGAAATCTGCCATGTTCTGTGGAGAAACTTTGAGTTTCATGATTTCTATGAGGAAAATGTTGTTTTCACATTCCATGGCCTCACTGTTATAGCCTTCTTCTTCAGTAAAAGCCGTGGCTTTTGATCTCCATCTGCTCGAACAAGGCTTGAACTGTAAGTTTGCATGTTCTTACTTTAATGCTGGGATTTTTGCTGATATTGTGCCATAACATATCGCGTTGAACAATGGTTTGTAACTTAGTTTGATTCATCCCCATCACAGGTTTTGAACTTGCAGTTTGTTTGAAGGCTCGGGGAGTTCTTGTCTATTTGTGATGCCACCACTACACTTTGAAGGTTATCACCGCTGCCACCTTAGAATGGTTTGGAGCTGTGGCTGAGGTGTTAAGCCCACAAACTCTGATTATGAACTAGGGATGTCCCAGCCACAGCTTCAGGACTCATCCCTAGTTGTCTGTGTAACATGGGATCTCATCACTGTTGTCGACCTTGAGTTGTGGTTGAGATATTGGGAAAAGTCCTCTACCACAGCTTCAGACTTATCCCCAGTTGGCTATGTAACCATAAAGCACCACCACTACTGTCCTTCCTATGAACCCGTGAGTAAAAGACCAATTTATGAATGTTTTTTTTTTTTGGTGACCAACATGTGGGTTTTCTGGAACCGTGACTCTCTTCAATATTTTAAAAAAAATGGAATTTATGACTGAAAGATGGAGTGAATACATTTGGTTTTAGCTTTATGACATCTTTTAGTCATAAGCTTTACTTTTTCATGCTAGTTGCTACAGACACAAATGAAGACACACTTTTTGGCATAAAAGATAAGTCGACTCCTTCTTTTTCTTGTTCATTCTCTACTTTTTGCATTGATCTTCACTTGTATGCTAGTGCTCTATTTGATGTTGATTGTGTAGCTTTGAATCTTTATATCACTGCTGAATTATCACTTACTTGTTTTTGAGCCCATGAACCTCGGCTCATCTCAATGTCGAAGGTCACTGTTTGATGTCTTTTTGATGTATGTTGGTATCTGTTTGATGCTTGACTGTAGTTACTTGTATTATTTTAAAACCAACACCCAACTCTGCACTTGGAACTACCAATTTGATGCTTGTCACCATTTTGAGTTGAACCACGGGATTTACTCTGTTTGAATGTTTTAATAAAAACATTATTACTGCTGTCTTATAATACCAGTAATTCACAAGAACAATATGCTTTTGTTGGATGTCAACTACTGTCTGAAAAAGAAACACACACAAGATTTTAAATTGCAACATTATGTTAAAAAACACTATGAATTTGCAGCCTTGATACAATACCGAGAATCTCTGTTTGATGCTTGACTCCACTGTTCGAAAAAAGAACATACATAAGATATAAACTGTAATATATATGTTAAGAAACACATTAGCTCATAGTTTTGATGATAGTATCAAGCATCTTTTTTTAGCATTTAAAACACAAACAAGTTGAATATGCTGCTATTCTTCAATGTAGAAATACACTTTTTGTCTTTTGGAACATACATAACAGAGAAAACCCATGGGGTTCAAGCACGGGCTCATGACCTCCATGGATTTTACTTAAAAACAGTGAACAACCATCTATATACATCATTCTGTCAATAATATATGCTCTATTCCTATTATCAAGAATGTTCAAAACATCTATATGAGATGTAAACTTTGCAAAAGAAACTGTCTCAACAGGTGAACTAAAACACACTATACAGTTGCAGTATCTCATCATGATTAAGCATAGTCATTTTAATGCAGCTTCTGAATATCTTGTAATACTTTATTCCATTATGCTTGCTCTCCGTATTTGCACACTCATGTCGATCTGAGATTGTTAATCTCTGTCCATTTTGCAACTCCCACATTTTTTGTTCCATGCTTTTATTATGTTTAGCATTTTCTCATTTGACATAGTTTATGCGTAATCTCTATATATGAAGCTTCAACTTAGACCCTCCAATTTATCTTTAACAAGTGCATAATAGTCAGATATATGTGAAGAAGCACTTACTGTAACAACACTTTCATACTTTGCATTACTTGTATAAAACAGTGAGTCTTTAGAATCTTTCAATTCTGCAATTTAACAATTTTCTCTGTTCATGTCCTTTCTGTAGCATCTTTGATTCCTTCATGTATCTTCAAAAATGTTCTTCCAATGTGTGTGAACAATAACCTTTTAGATGATAACCATCCTTCTGCATAAAATGACTTATGTGAAGTTCGAGCACGGGCTCGTGACATCCACTGCATTATTTTTTGTTGTTTCCTGCATTCATTCATGCACACCTGTTCATTTGCACACACAATAATACTCAATTTATTAGGTCATCAAATCACATACACTAGTCAATGTTTGTGAGTGAATGTAAGACGACATTCACTCATGAATACTGGTTGGTTTGTGTCATTTGGTGAAGTCATAGGTTGATCTAATCATAAAAAATGTTTCTCAGATGGTAATACTAAGTCCCTTTCATTCAGATATTTGATTTGAAGAATATCATGCGTCAAAGTGGTTGTAATTAGCAAAAGGTTTCATGTTTAGAACAAGTCCCTTTAATACTATTCTTCAGATTCTATTAATGAATGTTTTTTCCTCATTACATTGATTTCAACAGATTGATATGCAGTTTTGAGTAGGATTGATTGTATGTTGCTTGTTGTCCCATGTATTGCTTAGATCCAACTGGATCTAACATCTTTTCTTTCATGATGCAGGGAAACCCTAGAAGACCTAAATGCAGATGGTGATGGACTTTGAAGACCTAGGACCTAATATGCAACTAGCAATGGAGATCCAATATGCAAGCAACAAACCACTACAAGGCAATGCATGGGATCCCTACTCCATACTTTCAATTATGCCTTTTATTCTGCAATGTACTATTGTTTTGACATAAAAAGAAAGATGAAGCAACATTTGTATAATACATTCAGTTTGAATGCACAATGTAATTGATCAAATTGTAATTTGAAACTTTTGGGAATATGATCAACTCTTAGAGTACAAAAAAATGACATTTCTGAAATGAATGTATGTAATTTACAAAATGTTTATTAATAATACCTGAAGGATAATATTAATAGGACTTTTCTAAAAATACAATCTTTTCCTGTTTATGATTATTTTGATGCATGCTGCAAATTAGGATAACAGTTATGTATATGTATTCTTCTTTAAAAGAAAACCCTAGAACAACTATTAGTTCTTTTATCTAAATGCAAGAGGGAACCATTTTATATTTTTTTATTACAAAGAGGATATATATATTTTTAAATGCAACAAGGGAGGGGAGGTGACACCCCCCTATGGCTTCCGCCATGAGTGGTGGTGGTGTCGCCCTTTCCTCATGGCTTTCACCATGGGTGGCAGACGTGCCGCCCCCTTGTGGCTTCCACCATAGGCGACGTCAATGCCACCCCCATGTGGCTTTGACTGCAGGCGTCGGCTGTGTCGCCGAGCCTGCAGGACATAATTTTTTTTAAAAAAAAGCCTTCATCAAATTTGCAAGATTAATATATAGGGTTTACACTATATATATATATAATATTCAAAGAAGTATTTATAAAAGTATATATATATGTATGTGTGTGTGTGTGTATATATATATATTTACATACACACATATATATACACACATATATACTTAGCGTGCATATGAATAGATGGATTGCTGGCCCAAAAACAAAGATAGTTAAACTCTTTCTTTTGTAATTGGTACTATATATGTTCCTCTACATCTATATGCACATTAGTGTGTGTGTGTGTGTGTGTGTGTGTGTGTGTGTGTGTGTGTGCAAACATTTAAGGAGTATCATTCACTCTAGTTAAAAAATTTCTTTCATATTTAATGGCTGGAAAAGTTTGTTGATCTTCTTTATGAAAAAAAAGATAAGGGTCATGGTTATTTGTTTGATCTTCTTTATAATAAATATTTATTATATTAATAACTATACCTGCCATTAATGCAAAGGAAGAGTAAACAATAGGCTTAAATTATTATTATTATTACTATTTTGTCTATATGCATATTTAAAGAAGTAACAGTCGAAAGTAGATATTGTATTACAAATATTTCCAATAGTTGCCCATATTAACAATGTTGCTAAATTTTTAGTATGGGTTTAAAACTAAGATATTAACAACTTTCTAATTTTAAAATTAATCCACTACCCCTCCAGCAACAAGAAATTTTACAGATTTAAAACATGAACACATAACTATGTGTATTTGTTAACAACAAATTTTACTTTGTTTCTTTCTTCAACTTAAACATAAACTACAATATTTACTTTTTCTCTTTCAACTCAATTTTAGGTAACTCACGAAGTAGTAAGGCATAGGATAACATAAAATTTCCAAGCTTACATTTTTAAAAAAAAATTTCCTTTACATCTATTAGAATAACAACTCTACAAGAAAGATTTTAAATCTTTACAAACTTTAAAAGGGGACTACATTTCCAAGAATAAAAGATCTCAAATATATAATGGGGGAAACACATCACTTTGTTTTCATTTCCACCATCTTTTCATCCTTGCAACACAATGCAAACATGAAAATTAAAAAAATTAACAAAATGACCATGAAGGCTCACCTCCCAACCATAGGCCTTTGCAAGGCCAACCCCGAGCTAGGAGAACTAAGACCAAACCAGGTTGCACTCATGCCCACACAAACAGACATAAAAACTATCAATACACAATAAAGTAAACCAACATAGAACTCCCAACCCAAGGCTTACACATAGGTCACCAAAATGACTCAAACAAGGGGTGAAGGTGGACCAAGTATCCATGAGAAGAAAACATAATAAACAGAGTAGAAATTGCCTTCATAAGGCTCATACCAAAAAACATCATTTTACTTTCATCTCAATTCAATATCATCCCTTATGACCCCTCCAAATGGCCATAAGCCCAAAAAATCCCCTTATGACCCCCATTTACAAAATATAGCAGCTTCATGGATCCCATAATCCATGATAATCCCACTCTTCCAAGAAGAGAGACCCTACACTCTATGGATTGTCACAAACCCCTTCACCCCCAAGACTAATCTTTCCTCTTAGGGTGGGTTTGACCTTGATACTCCCATGAAAAACACAACAAGATTCTTGAAGAAAAATAATAACAATTTAAACAACAAGGAAACTTCATTTTGAATCACATACAAGAATCCATATTACATTTACAACTTAGTTTACTCATCACATAAAATTTCATACATTTCTTCAATAGATGGAATGGAACCAACCTCTACTCTATCTATGACAAAGTGAAGTTGAAGAAGAGATCCCAAGTCCTAAATCCTTCTCCTTAGTCAATTTTCTCCCTAAAACTCTAGTTGTCTCCAAAATTGGAGAGTAGGTGAACAAGCCAACTTTTCTCCAAAATCCCTCTAAAAGGATTCTCACACACTTCCCAACTCCCTTTGGAAGAATGTGAGTTCCCATTGTTTTTACTTCCTACTTCTTACATGGTTTCTCCCAAAATGGTACTCAAAGAGGTGGCTTGGAGATGGGGAAAGGGTTTCTGGCCAACCAAAGGAAGGTTGTCTACCCAAAGAAAATCCTTCAAAAGTTGATTTTCATCCATCTTGAGGAGCCAAAATTTGAGAGGACCCTAAAGTCACATGTAGGTGGTCCTTTGGCTAAAAATTCCCGTTACCCATAGATATATCAATTGGGCTTGCTAAAAATGACCCAAACTCAACCCAAGGAGTTAATTTGACCCCTCAAAAACCCATCTAAAGTTTACCTACAGGTTCAACTTGATTTGACGACACCCAATGCTTTCTAACCAAGTGGTTCTCATTGGATTACGACAAGTTACCTAAAAATGAATTGGTTTACAAAATCTCCCTCAAATGGACATTTCATTTCCAACTCACACATAACACAAGTGTCAAATGACACCACAAAATACACATCACTAAATACATATGACATGTCCATTTAGGAATTTACATATTTACAATTAACAATTAGACAAACATACAAGCATTCACATTTATGAAGTAAAGAACATTACATGCAAGGTATTTCCTCTTCACTTAGGCGCAACCTTGGCTTCACTAGCACACATAGGTTTGGCCTTAGTTCTGCAAATAATTCCATAGTCACCTTCCTTCACATCTCAATTCAAATATCAATAATCCAAGAAAATCACATGTTTACGTAAATGTGTGAAAGGGAACATCATTTAAGCATATAACATTTGCATCAATATCTCCTCATAACATATCATAGTTCATCACCATATATCCCAATCAATATTTTACCAAGAAATTCCACATGAATACACATGCATATATGAGCATATGAAGAAATCTATTTAGCCACATAACATCCAGTTAATATCTAATATACTCCCAATCATAACTGAACATGAAAAAATCAATTTAACATGAAATCCAATACTCAATTGCATTATCATGATAATCATTTAAATCAACTAATCATAATGCATGTAATAATGTATCATAACATTATCAACATAAGTACTGAAATCAACATAATAATATCAAATCCCTTTCAAATAGAGTTTAAACCCATAATGCATCGAAATAGTGTATCAAATAGGAGGTCTATCTTGAAAATAAGTGAAATTCTATGATGGCTCGGGGTAGGGCCTCACAATACATCAGTTAGAGGAATGAATTTAAAATGCCTAACATGAAATACAATAATCCTCAAAACCCCTATGAGGAACCATTTATAAAATACATTTCATCAAATTATCTCAAAGAAGAAAGATATATGTGTGTGCATAATTCCCATCAAATTTTGCAAAGAAAACTATAACATTGTTTCCATTCAAACACCTCATTTTACACCTTTAACTTTTCTAATACTCTATAAAAGAGACACATTCATAAAGTTAAGATTTTATTAGATATGTGAGAGGAAGGGTCTTACATATTCGCCCCTTGTCTTTGACTTCCTCCTGGAAGTCAACCAATTTTAGGGACATACTCCTCATCCTAGGACTCTACTTAAACATAGTAAACTTTAACCTTATTGCTGATAATTTAAATTAGAAATCTCATTTACATACATACTTATGTTAGGCATGCATACTTATTTCCCTTAACCTTATGAAATGTAGTGCCCGAGCCATAACTCATGGTAAAGATATATTTTCCAAAATTTAGGGACTTCACAATTTTATGAATAAGATAACATATAATGAATCAATTTTTTTTTCAATATTCCTAATGCATCTTATGTATGTATCCTTTACATAATTATTCAATTTTAAATGTAATTATTCATATTAATATTATCCAAAGTATCAATGCTTGAATTATAGTCGCACATGGGTACATCTCTCTCTCTCTCTCTCTCTCTCTCTCTCTCTCTCTCTCTCTCTCTCTCTCTCTCCAGGGCATAATTCAATTATACCTTAAGCATCACTCAAGATGTTGATAACTCTTAAACTTACAATTTCATTGTGTATTGATTCTTGATCAAGCCATTTAATATGCCTATCACTTTTGTAATGTCATAGTTTGTAGCTACCCCCCGTTATGTTCATTTACAACTTCACATTATTTATGTAATAATAGATTACATGCTTATACAAGGGTTTTACAATGCACTAACACATCACAAAACACACAAGGGCTTATGAGGATGGACATCCATAATACTGATGACATAGGAACCGATGGTGTCATGGGGTCCTTCTCTAAGAATACCATATCATATAATAAAAGTAAACTCCCTAGTGCATCTTCTCCCCCATATGAATTTATAGGAATCCTTCTTGGGTATGATATTTTACAGTGGTCACGTCACAAACATATTTTTCCAATGCCTTTCAACAATAAAGGGCCTCAATAACCAATCTTAAAACCAAAGATAAAAAATAATCAATTCAATAATTTAAAATTTAAGAGTGGCCACATTTGTAAACCCTTATTTTAAAACAAGTAAGACATGTCCTTGAGGCAAATAGGATCATAAAACAAAATTTGGCTAAGTATCCCAACATTTTTTTTTGCATTGTTGGCAATATAAAGAAAAATAATAAAAATTCTCAATAAAGAAACTAGAGAAACAATTCACATTTGATCAACAATTGAACATTACGAGCTCTATTATTAAGGCCATAGAGAGGAAGGAGGGGAATGGTGGTTCTCTAACCAAAATAGTACTATAATGATCGATATCGATCCACGAAATCAGATTGGTGGTTTTCTAACCACATAAAATATAATAAAAATTGGTCCCACACACCTTGGGACATGATAAATAATGAATCTGTAATGTCATATATCTAAAAATCCAATATATCTTCCACAACAATGAAGTATAACTATCATAATAGGATCCATCCTTAGCCCATGGGTAAATGCATTAAGGACTAGGTTTGCGCTATGAACCAACAATTGTAGTACTACATGTGGGGAAGTCTATAGGGACTAACGTCCTTCAGAGTCTTGCAGTGAATAGAGGTTCCCTATCTTTCAACAGGGTGTATGTCTCATATAGTATGCGCTATGGAGATACTAACAAAATGATGCAATACAATACATGATTATTAACATTTATTTTCAAATTCAAGCATTTCACTGACACACCATGATACAATAGAAGATTTATAACTTGTGTTGGATATACACAACTTTCACGAAGGTCACAAATAATTAGATCATCCATGGCATCTACCCTTCCCTTACCCAATGTTGGATTATATATATAACCTACTTGAGATACACATGTTTACTATTCCTTTCACATGTCATCAAACATATATTTTCATGGTTTTCATAATTATTTCCACACATACGACACCTCCATAAACATCCACTTTACATTACCGAATGGGGTGTTTAAAAGTTTGTCACAAAATTCAAACACATACAAGTATGAGAGTAGGTTTTGAATATGCATTTTTATTCCCTAGACAAGATTTGTTTCACTACTCATGTGTGTCCATGGTTTCCCTTCCCTTTTTTTTGAAAAGTAGTTTTATAGTTTTCTAGTATTATCCCACTAGAGTTTTCATATTGATATATCTCACTCACAATTCTATGTTTTGTTCTCTAGGTCAATACTCACCATTTATACATGCTTGAATTTGAGTTATTAAATCAACTAGGTTTGGTATGTTTACATGTACACAAGAGATATGCACTTTCACTCTATATTTTCCCACCATGACATAAGAAGTTGTCTATTTCTAACATATAAGAATTCAATTAATCTGTACACACTTAATAAAATAGAGATTTTACAACGCTTTGGACTTTAAAAATACATGATTTTTCATCCTCATATTATAGAAATGAATCCTTACACATACATTATAATGAAAATTTAACTTGTCAAGCATAAGAGCTTTACTAAAGTACAATTTCCTTAGCAAATTAACCCATTATCAATGTTCCTGTTATATCCCATGAACAAGGTTGTACTAACTAATTATGTAGTAAATTTGATTATTCATGTTACATGGATCCAATTTATTCTCTTATCTCACCATGGATCCCTCTTACCCTCATACTTAGATATTATTGAGAAGTTTAATGTCTTTAGGGAAACACAAATAGTATATAAGGTCAATGGCCCATAGCCCCTATACTAATCCTTTCATACACCTACTCCTAGGAGATAGTAATACCCAACTGGTTTGAATAAAATTCTAACTTCTAGCTTACTAATTCAATGATGCATCTTCCCAAGTGTTTTCCATTTATTGTTCATAAATCCAAAATTGCTTACACATGATATTAATTATATTTTTATCATTGTGTCAGATTTATTTCCTCCTAAGAATTTTTTTCTATAACTTGATTTTTTTTTGCCATGTTCTACAACTTTTATTTAGAATTTACATAATAAAACACTTATTCTCTATTAGGACCTTAGGAATCACGTACTCTTGGGTGTTCATTATTTGCCCTGCAATTGTCACAACTTCTAAGTTCATTACTATATCAAGGTGTCAAAATTTTTACTACATTTAAATTTTAATAAAAGAAAGAGCCTCATTCAACAATTGGTCTTATTATCTTTGCATCTCTACTCCCAAGCATTAAGTAAAAAAAAGTGAACTTCGGGAAATAATTTTATTAGCATGACCTCATTAAGCATTATGGAAGATCTAATATCGTAATTTTTTTGAGAAATATGTGAAAGAATATATTCAATACCGTAACTATTCATGAGTACAACTTTAGGGTTACTACAAGACCTTATACTTTGTAAGGTAGCATTCCCACCCTTTATCAAAATTTGACATTGGTGCAGGAGCACCTATGACATCTCCAAGTTTCTAAGTTTTTGGTTTGGCTTGTACTAACCCTATCCAATCTAGGAGTGTTTGAAAAGGCCTTATAAGTTCTTGTGTGTGTATGTGTATGTGTTTAGGAGGTCTAGATTAGGCTTAGTCTAATCTAGTTGTTTTGGTTGTTTAAATCATGTTTTGGTTTTAGGTCTCTTTGGAGCCTAAATTTGGGATTTTGAGTCAAAAATCATAAAAGGATTATGAAAGAATGTGAGTGAGCCTAAAATGGATTCTATGATTATTTTACATCATTCTATGTATTTTAGAAGTCATTGGATTAGGTTAGAAGCAAAGTTGTAAGAATTGACAAAATGTTGTCATGACAACTTTTGCAACTTTGCAAAGTTGCATGACAACATTGTCCAAAAGAGACAAAATCGAATGATTAGGGAATAGTAGGTATTATAACCACTTGAAATCATGAGGGAAAGGTATGAAACCATAGGGAGTCCCATTTCTTGAGGTTGGATGTTCTGGAGAAGTAATAGAAATAACAATTTTTTTCACTATACTCTGGTTTTTATAGACAGTTAATCATGTTTGTTTGACAATATCCTTTAATGGATTGAATCCACTAAATTAGAGTGGGATTCATTTAATTAGCTTAGTTAGCTTCTATTTTTGATAGGTTTTAATTTCTTTTCAATTTATTAGGGTAGTATTGTAAATTGTTTTGTGAGCAAGCCAGTCTCTGGTCCATTCAGGACTGTTTGTAGAAAAATGGCTCCCCCATAAAAACCTACTGTGCAATCATCATGAAATTGAAGGATATGAAAGGGGAGCCCATGTACAATGTAAATATGGAAGGATGAGCTCTTAAGAAGTGTTTTTCTATTTTTAAGAACAAGTCCTAGGCGAGTCCAGTGCAACCTGGTTAGGAGTTTGTCAGAGTCTTTTTGTGTTTTAATGTAGGGTTTTGATTGAAAGAATGGAACCAACTGGATTTTACCTTAGGGTCATACAGAGACATTTGAGGAATCTTATCCCATGAACAATCCATATAACTATATTTTTTGGAAGAAATCAGTTGACTAGTTCAGAAGGCACCAAATAGCCCTAAAAGCCTTAAAAGTAGGAATTACCTCTACAAAGACCATGGAGAGGTGAGACCTACAAAATATTGTATAAATAAATAAAGGGTATCAAAATATCAAATTTTTTATTGGGGTAGTTTGGACAATTTTTGAAAGAGGAGAAAAAACTAGTCAAATAGGGCTAATAGACCTATTAGCCCTAAAAGCCAAGATTGAACAAAGGATTGGAAATCGATGGTGAAGACCTTGATACCCTAGCATAAAGGGATAAAATGAAGTTGTAAAATATGTCTAGAAGAAATTGAATCCCCTGCTCACACTAATTGAGGATAAGAGACAATAGAAGCACTTGGATGGATCCAAGAAAGAGGTAAGTGGTGGAGATTGCATCATTGGTAGTTACACCTAAGTGAAGCACATTGTATGCCATCTTTTGGAGAGGCATTGAAGGAGTCATAGGATAGTTGGGAGAGGGCTGAAAAGATCCTAGAAGATAGAATTAGGATCTTGAAGGGGCTAGGGACAAATAGAGAATTCCTAGTTGGATTGTGCAAGCACACTTAGGGAGTTTCTATCAGATTGGTATCAAAGCCTACAAGATTAGGCTTGTGGTGAATGTTTCAGCTAGAAGAGTTAGTAGGAGAGTCTACAATGGTGACTAATGTAGAGCTAGAAAATAAAGTGGATGAGAAAGAAGAATAGAATAGGTTTCTAAGGGATAGATTGGCTCAACTAGAGAAAAAGTTGGATCAAGTTTAAGAAAAGACCGTGGAAGTCAAAGACAAGGTTGAAGGAAAGAATAAAGAAGTGGCTATAGAAGATGAGGTCCCTGAACCAGACCCTGTCCTCACTAAAGAAACCTTCTTGAAAGCATTAAAAGCCTTAAGTGGAAATGCATTAGAGGGTATCCCAATCTTTAGTGGGAAAATGGAACCAGAAGTAGTCCTAGATTAGATTGAAGGACTTGAGAACCATTTTGAATGTGATGGGATAAAAGAAGCCCAAAAAGTGAAAGTGGCTAAAGAAAGGCTTAGAGGCTCTACAATCACTTGGTGGAAATTAATCCAAGATGAGAGGGAGAAAGAAGGAAATAAATCCATTGCCACTTGGAAAGCTATGGTAACTAAGATCAGAGAGGCATATGTGCCAGAATACTATGAGATTTAGTTGCATAAAAAAATATAGAGCCTAAGACAAAAAGAGTTGGATGTTAACTCATACATAGAAGAGTTTCAAAAACTATGCATGAGATCTAGAGTTGTAGGAGATGAAAGTGTGAAGATAGCCAGGTACTTAAATGGCTTAAGGTGGAATATAAAAGATGAAATTAGTCTCCTAATCCCTACCAAAGTACAAAGATGCCACCAATTGGCTATTAAGGTGGAAGAAAAGTTGAAGAAACAAGATTCAGGCAATACTAGAGGCAGAGGAAGAGGAAGAGATGGAAAATGCCATAGAGGAGGTTATGGTGGTAGGAGTATAGATCCAAAGACCCAAGGTGAAACCAAATTAATTGAAAAACATGAGGGAAGCTCAAGTGGAGGAGGATTCAATAGAGGAAGAGGCTCCAATAGAAATTGGAAAGGAAGGAACAATGGGAAAGGAAGAGGTTCCTATTTTTCAACAATGAAGTGCTATCACTGCAATCAAATAGGAAATCCTGCTTATAGGTGTCCAGAATTAACTCTTTTGACATCCCAAGGGGATGAAAAAAGAGTTAATTTTGTCCAAGAAGAGTCTAGTAGTAGTACAAAAAAACATGCAAAGGTACCCTTAGAGTCTGAAGATGGAGAGAACTTGATGGTTACGAGGATACTGATCAAAGATCCAGTGAGAGAAGAACCAAGTCAGAGAAGAGAACTCTTCAAGATGAAGTGCAAGATAATAGGAAAAGTATGCAAGGTCATCATTGAATCAGGGTCAACTGACAATATTGTGTCAGAGGAGGTAGTTAGCAAACTAAAAATGCAAAGGATTCCACATAACAATCTATACAGGGTTACATGGTTGAACAAAGGACATGTCCTAGTAAATGAACAAGCATGGGTGGACTTCACTATAGGGAGATAAAGGATAGGGTACTATGTGATGTGTTTCCAATGGATGCCTTCTACCTCCTATTGGGAAGGCCTTGGAAATTTGACAGACAAGCTATGCATGATGGAGCCAAGAATGCTTACTCCTTAAAGAAGGATGGTGTAACCTTTAAAATCCAATCTTTGCTAGAGGAAGGAGAAGTGAAATCCATAGGGCCTAATGTCCTTTTGGTGGGTGAAAAAGAGTTCTTAGAAGCTCTGGAAGTAGGAGAAGGAGTAGGATATGCACTGGTTTTGAAGCCCAAAGAAGAGAAGACAATGAAGAAGACAAAGATCCCCATGGAAGTGCAAGAAACGCTGAAGGAGTACAAAGACATTGTAAGTGATGGAAAACCAGCTACCCTACCCCCTAAAAGATCCATTAGCCATCAAATAGACTTTATCCCAGGAGCCACCCTTCCTAACAAAGCTGCATATAAGATGAACCCTCAACAAAATGAGGAGATTGCCAAGCAAATACAAGAACTCATAGACCAAGGACTCATTAGGAAAAGTATAAGCCCATGTGTTGTTCCTACTATTTTGGCTCCTAAGAAGGGAGGTACTTGGAGGTTGTGCATTGATTCTAGGTCCATTAATAGAATCATCATTAGGTATAGATTCCCTATCCCAAGGATAGAATAAATATGGACTGTTTAGGGGATGCCAAGTACTTTACTAAGATTGACCTAAAGAGTGGATACCACCAAATTAGGATTAGAGAAGGAGATGAGTGGAATAATGCCTTCAAGACCAGTGAAGGGTTGTATGAGTAGCTTGTAATGTCATTTGGGCTATTAATTCCCCATCCACATTCATGAGGCTTATGAATGAGGTATTGAAGGATTACATTGGTAAGTTTGTATTTGTGTATCTTGATGACATTTTGATCTTTATCAAGTCTAGAGAAGAACATCTTAAGCATATGCAAATTGTGTTTAAAAATTTGCATGAGGAAAAGCTAATGATAAATTTGGATAAGTGTGAGTTCATGAAGTAGGAACTAGTGTATCTTAGTTTTATTTTTTCTCATGGGAATCTAAAAGTGGACCCAAGCAAGGTAGAGGCAATCATCAAATGGCCAACTCCTAAGATTTCCACAAAGGTGAGGAGTTTTTATGGTCTAGCTCAGTATTACAGAAAGTTCATCAAGAAATTCAGTGCTATAAGTGCACCTATGTTAGACACCATCAAGGGTGGAATGAAAATCAAATTTTAGTGGAATGAATAAGATGATAAAGGTTTTGAAGTGTTGCAGAAGAGTATTGCCACACAACCCATCTTAGTTCTCCCAAGTTTTGAAAAAATTTTCACAGCTGAGTGTGATGCTAGTAATGTTTCTATAGGGGTTGTTTTAACCCAAGAAGGGAGGCCAGTGGCTTTTCATAGTGAGAATCTCAATGATGCAAAGAGGAAGTACTCTTCCTATGACCTAGAGATGTATGCTCTAGTCCAAGCATTGAGAAAATGGAGGCACTATCTCCTTCCTAAGGAGTTTGTAGTCTATTCTGATAACCAAGCCCTTAGCTTCTTAAATTCCCAAGATAAGCTTAGTCATAAACACATGAAATGGGTGGAATTCTTGCAGGCTTCTACATTCAATATCAAACATAAGAAAGGGCAACAGAACAAGGTTAGAGTTAAATATTTAAATCTCATTAAATACATTTCAATAAAGAGGGTGTAATAAATCTTATTAACGTTTATACGATTATTAAATAATCTTGCATTATTACCCTCCAATCTTTCCACTTTTATCTTTAGGAATGCAATATAAAATTTCATTATTGATACTTAACATTACAACAATATTAGTTGCGTTAATTAAATCACTATTTATTAAATCAATGACACATTTTAAATAATAAGATAAATTCTTATACTATAGCATATTTAAATTAGGTCATTACAAACCTTTAGTAAATTTATTATCGAAATATAAGCATTACGGTGATTGAGTTACCCCTTTATAGAATTAAGTGACACATTAAATTAATAAAGTGAAATCTTATATTATAATTATGCCATTTATGACCCTCATATTATAATTGTGTTGTACACAATTTTAGTTAATCATCATAATCATACTTTAATTGTATCCATAATGAGTTATATGAGAACTTATAATATAACTATTTATTATAATTGTTTTATTAGTCACATTATGAGCACTATCTTTAAATATGATAATCCGTTAGGCTTAGTAAAATAGATTTTTAATTTATTGGAAGACATCAATCTTTTTATTTCGATGAGTTACTGGGATTATTTTTATCCTAACTTAATATAGTTTCCCTTTTAGTGATTTAAAGGCCTCATCTATAACCAATTAATATAAGGCATAACATTATAGTAATTTTTTAAATACAATATTAACATGCTATTTTAAACCATTAAATGTCACGTCTCATATTAATTAAAATGAAGCATTATATTATAACAATATTTTAAATCTTATTATATCATGTTATTTTAAATGATTATTTAATTATGACCATTAAATGATTAACATGATAATTTAATCGCTATTATCATATCATTATAAAATTGCCCACTAAAATTGTAAAATTCCTCTTAAAATTTAAATCTACACTTGCTAAATAAATAGACCCTTTTAAAATGAAAAGGCACAACTATATATATATACTTAGTGTGTATAGGAATAGATGGATTTCTGGCCCATAAAAAAAGATACTTAAACTCTTTGTTTTGTAATAGGTACTGTATATGTTCATTTGTATCTATATGCACATTCACATATATATGAGTGTGCGCGCGCGCACGCGCGCGCGTGTAATTTTGAACATTTAAGGAGTATCATTCGCTCCATTTTAAAAATTCTTTTATTATTTAATGATTGGAAAAGTTTGTTGATCTTCTTTATGAAAAAAGACCAGGTTCATGGTTATTTGTTTGCATGGATAAATCCTTATTATATTAGTAACTATACCTATCATAATTGCAAAGGAAGAGTAAACAATAGGCTTAAATTATTATTATTATAATTTGTCTATATGCAGATTTAAAGAAGTAACAACTGAAAGTAGATATTGTATTACAAATATTTCGAATAGCTGCCCATATTAACAATGATACTAAATTTTCAGTATGGGTTTAAAACTAAGACATTTTTCTTCAACTTAAAAAAAATGGGCCATTGAGCTAAGAACTGTCCAAGCAGAGCCAAAAAAATGAAGGAGGGAATGATGGAGAATAAGAAGAGTGAAATCATAAAGAATACCTCAGTATGGAGACCAAAAATTCTAGTTAATAATTGCATGACAGAAGAGTTTGTTAAACTTATTGATGGGGAAAATGATAGAGAATAAGAACAAGAAAAAATACCAAGAAAGAAGGAAGGCAATGAAGAGGATTTCTGTAACACAGTTAAGGTGAATAACCAGAATAGTGGGGATGTAAAAAAATACTATATAGATATTGAAGACCTATCTTCTACTCCAATCAAGAGGAATGAGGAGGATCTTGATCATATTCTAAAAGGAAACCAATTCCTCCCCCTGATGCTAGACAATTTTGGGATGATGGAAGGAACCCAGGAAGGAGGCCAACAAGACAACAAAGAGAATGAACAGAGGGTTCAAAACCAAGATGTAAAGGAATAAATTCACATGGAAAAAAACCATGATTTTTCTATGCAAACAAAGATTCTGATCCTACCTAATAACATGGAATTTCAACGAGAAGGAATGTTGGTGCCTTGCTGTAGGGTGCTGGTGAATCACTGGATTCAGAAGGTCAAGATGATGATGGGTCAACAAAGCTTTTCATAGATAGTGGGAATTTGAGAGAAGGGGACCCACGAGGAGATAGTTCTTTTGCAGACCCAGGGGAGGATCTCAGAATCTTGTTGAAGATAAAAAAACATAAGGAGTTAAAATAATTTGACTGTCCCTAGGTTGCACTTTTTGGGAGAAAACCATCCAGAAAATCTTCCCTCCTAGAAGCGAGCAATATTTCTAACCCATCCAAGTTAGAATTTTCAACCTTTATCCCCGATCAGGTGATAGATCAATCTCTGGCCTTGATGGACCTTATGTTGGTTGATAAATTTGCACTCCAAAGGTAGGCCTGATAGTCTCACCCAAACTGGGGCAGAGTCCAAAAATGTTTTGTTCAAGTCCATATTAGGTTCCCATTTTCTCACAACAAGCGATGACTTACCCATAACCCATGGTCCTCCACACAAGGCCTTTGTCATGTCCTCTTGGATGGTAAAAGAGAAGGAGAAAAACACCTTTGGCATTGTATAAATATTGACCTTCCCCTTTAGATACCAACATAAAAGAATTGCCAATATATTGGAGTGTAAAATTGGTTGCTTTCCCTCCTCCTATATTGGCCTACCTCTTGGTCTAAATGTCAATGATTCCTTTTGGAACTCGGTGATTGATAAGTTTTACAAAAAACTTGCTGGGTGGAAAGGTATTATCTTATCTCAAGATGGAAAGGTGACCCTAATTAAGTCTTCTTTTCAGAGCTTGGTCATTTATGCTCTTAGTATTTTCAAGATCCCCCTGAAGTTTTTTGAAAATATGGAATGTATTCAAAAAATATTTATCTGGTCTGGCGCTGAAGAAAGGAATCATATCCCATTGATTTCTTGGGATAAGGTTTGAAAACCCAAAAAATGGGGGGGGAGCTAGGTTTAAGGCCTATTAAGGTTATCAATAAGGCTCTGCTGGATAAACAAATTTGGAGGATTTATGGGGAAGAAAAGTAATGGAATACTATATGCAAACATAAATACCTCTTTGATTTCCATTCTCTTGAAGATTTTTTGTCAAGTTCGGAGAAGGTGGATGGCTCTGAATTTTGGAGAAATTTAAACAATGCTAGAAATATTGCCAGCAAGGGGAAAATATGGAAGTTGGGAAATGGTAGAAAGATTAATTTTTGGGATGATTCCTGGCTTATGGGTGTTCCCCTGGGCACCAATCCTGAGTTTTTTAATATTATGAACTGGTGTAAAGATATGTATGGTTGCAAAGTTAAAAATTACTCGAATGGTAACAATTGGGTGGACCTTGCTGGGATTAGTATATCTCTAGTTGGGATATGAAAAGTTGTTTCAAATCAATGTATTGCGATGACAAAGAGGATGTTTTGATTTGGGGTCCCACATCCAATAGGTTATTTTTAGTGGCTTCTGCCAACTTACTACTATTTGAAAAAAATGCCACTAAACCTTTATGGGCTAATGCCTAGAATAAAGCCCTCACTCCCAAGATTGAGATTTTCTATTGGATATTTGTTCAAAAAAAATCTCTAACTATGGATAATATTATGAAGTGTGGTTTCTATTTGCCTAATAGGTGTTGTTTGTGATGTACTGCTGAAAAAAATCATAGCCACCTCCTCCTGCATTGCCCTTTTTCCCAGCAGGTATGGTCTTTATTATAGCATAACTGGAATATTACCTAGGTTTTTCCTTTATCTATCCAGGATTTCTGCCAGCAATGGAAGTGTCCTATCTCTAATGGTGTGGTGATTGAAGCTTGGAACCTGGCTGCCCCTCATGTTTCATGAAACCTATGGAAAGAAAGAAACAAAAAAATCTTTAGAAATAAACACACCAATCCTTGTTTGGTGTTTGAAAGAGTCATAAGGGGAATTTATGCAAACCTAAATATGGGACACATGTAGAAAAGTACCAGTTACCAAAAAATGGCTAATTGATGGAACCTAAATGAGACTAAGGTGAATAATAGAAAAAGGGATAACAATGTTTGGACGAATCCTCCAGAGGGATGGATTAAAATTAATTTTGATGGCACTGCAAAAGGCAACCCTGACCCTACTGGGTGTGGTGGCATCATCAAAGGTAGAAAAGGTAATTTCATTTTTTTCATTGTGGTTCCTCTTGGAATCCAGACCAACCATGTTTCTAAGGCTCTTGGAGCCTCCTATGGTCTTGAATTAGCTAAAAAATTAAATTATCAAAACATATGGTTAGAAGGAGACTCCATGAATATAATAAAACATCTCAAAGGTGAATCTAGCCCTTCGTGGACTATTAGAAATATCATTAAAAAATCCAGGGAGATAATCAATTTCCTTGATTGAATCCACATTTCTCATGTGTATAGGGAGAGCAATGGTGTCGCCAACAACATGGGAAATTATGGGGTGAAAGCTGCTAATGTCACAACCTGGGAGATTCTTGCAAATTTGAATGATGATATCAAATCAAAAGTTAATTATGAAAGGATCAATAATAAAGATGACATACTTTAATTTATGGAAATTTATGTGCTCTACTACTATGGATCCCACCAAGAATTATTGGAAAGAGTGGAGAGAAGGATGCACAATTGATAATATTTTTTCTTCCCGTGTTTTCTGGGTCATTATTTTTATCTTTTTTCTTCTGGGTGTGAATGATAACCATAGAAATTGCAAGTCTGGGAAAGTGAAGGGTGATCTATGTTTGAATTGTAATAACATGGGAGGAGACCTCAAGAGCGAAGAACCCACAAACTTCTGTAAGCTTAAAGAGGTGGACATGGCCATGGTTTGGTGCAAGTTGAAGAAGGGTGGAGTTATTCCTTACTTGGAAAAAATCCATGGTTTCGACAAGTCTGTGACCCATATATTTTTTGAGGGTTGGTGCAAGGATTTCGTCACCATAGATGGGAAAAATGTTGCCCTTTTTATTGAGATAATTGCTCAAGCTACTAGTATCCCTAACCAGGGTCTGATATTCTACAGGAACAAAAAACTTTCTGATATGGCGGTGAAGAAGTTCCCTAAATTGGAGAAAGAGAAGGAGGATTTTAGTGAAGCTAGAGCCAATGGCTTTATTGATGTCTCCAAAATCAAAGAAATATGGCATAATGTGTTGTTGTTCATTATGGAGTACATAACCCTAGATGGTCATTTTACATGGGCACACTCTCACCATTTCATGTTGCTTAACCATTTCAAGCACAAGGATGTGGTTAATATCCCTTTCTATTTGCACAACTCTCTGATTAAAAGCCTCAATGAGCATAAAAATAAAACCAAGAAGCTCATCCTAAATGAGGGCTTGATTCTTCTCATCTATGGGCATATTAGGGATACTATTCTAGAGCCCCTAATCAAAACCCATGTTCCAGGGAAAGGGAAACAGAAGGATGGTGAAACCCTTGAGACTAGCTCAAAGAAACATGGCACTAAACTTGAGAAGAGGGAATCCGTTGAGTGCAGTGTTGATGAAGATAACGATATAGAGGACTCTACGGAGGACAAGGATTTTGAGGTCTAGAATACTCCTAGCCCTAACAGGGAGGATGAGGATGCATTTTGGAATTATTGGAATGATTTACTAAGAGGGGAGGGGTGAATCAGTACCTCTAAAACTTTTTATGTGATTGACCCATTAACCTTTGTGTCATCAGATTTGTATATACCTATCTATCTGTTCATCTTTGATTATGTATGTGTGATCATAATATAAGTTCTTTATATGTATAAACATTCATGACAAAAAATAACACATAACACATGATATGATATCGCAGAAAACTTCTGTTAGGAAGTAAAAACTATGGTGGGGATGTCTACCCAAAAAACTTCACTATCTGCAGATAAGAAGGGAGTCGATAAAGGCTTACAAATGATCACTTCTGATGATCTACCTTGTTAAGAATATTAGAGTGGAGACCTATTAGGATCTACTTCATTTCAAGCTTTAGCAACACCATTAGGTGTGCACTCTGTTAAGAGATTTATCAAAGAATTGTTAAGTCCACCTTCTACAAAAGGAATTCTATTGTGATGCACTTGTTAGAATGCAACTACAATATAAATGTTGATTTGATAGTGAATGCAATCTCTAATTTCTGATAATAGATCTTATATAGCTTACAATGTATGTATGTAATCACCTTGAGTGATTGAGTAATACCTTGTCTCTGCTCGTCGGTAGCCTTCCTATGTTCTTGATAACTGCTGTGATCTATTTCTAAACTTTGTATGAATTCTCTTCTTGTGCTTAGATTCTCTCCATAGCTACTATCATTCTTCAAATGATTACAAGTCCTTTTTATTACTAACGATGGAACATCTATTTATACTAGTTTCTATCTCTATTCTTGATTCACGCTTTTCAAATTAACTCTACATCCAAGGTTTACAACTTGACCTTGATCTTTAGTTAGATATGTTTTAGATCTATTAGGATGCTTTAAAACATTTACAATATGCTTTCTTGACCCTTAAGTTAAGATTTAAAACAAATAAAAACTCTATAAATAGAATTACATTTCTTTATCTAACATGTAAAATCAGATCCACTTTTTGCGGGTTCTTTAACTGACTGTCGGTTCTGATGGTCAGGCTGCTCTGTCAGTCTGTCGGTTTTCTTCTCCGTCGGTGTTCCTTACTTGAACTGTTCATCGAGTATGCCTTTTTTTCTCCGTTGGTGATGTTCTCAAAACTGTATCATCGGTTATGCTTGTCGTCGATAATTTTTGTACTTAGTATTTTCACGTTAGACATTTTGTCCTGTCGGGCATGCTTGTTGTCTGCCGGTTATGCTTACTGTCCACCGGTTATGCTTATATTGATGACCTTCATCATGTTTTTCTCTTTAAGTATACTATTGGAAAAAATTAATGTCATCAATCTCCCCCTTTGACATTAGTATCAAAAACTAATGTGTGCAACATACTTGATGCATTAGTATGTACACCTGTGTATACTTCTTCCTTAGTCATGAAATGACTACCCCTATACATATGCTGGTAAGTGTAAGTTTATGTACATGTTTATCTTGCTGTACATAAATTATACATATCCTCAATGTATTTATACATATGTACACATTCCTCCTTTTTCTTACTAAAGTATATTGTACATATGTATACATTCCTCCTTTTTTGATAATGAGGGCAAAGGTACTTACATATTTTAAAAAATGTGAGATTGTGAGGCTTTGATTTCCTCCATCATTTTCTCCCATTTCTCCTTAAAATTCTCAAGATCCAAATGCTCAAGTGATATCCTCACATGCATGTCATATATGTTGTCTACCACTGACATCTCTGGGGTCGTGATTAGATTTCTTGCATCTGTAATATGCTGTTGCAGAGTGGTGAGGTTTGGCAAAATTTGAGCTTGAAGCTCTGTAACCTCATTTCTAAATTGAGTCTCTACATCCCATATTTCTTGTCTTAATCCATTTACCTCTATTATATTTTCATGATGTAGCTTTAAATTTTTTGCATCAGAGGTTAGACTTAGTGCACTAGCTGTTAGATCTGAATCTAATTGTGACAACTTTTCACTATTTTCTTTAGTGAAATTTTCTAATGTGCATAATTTCTGAACTAAGGTAACAACTTCATAAATCATAGGTTCTAATTCACTTGCTAGTTCAGATAGATTTACCTTGTTCTCTACCACTTCTTGGCTGATCTTCTCAATTAGTTTGAGTTGATACTTCATCTCTGCCTGTTCTTCCATTGCCTTCTCTGCATCTACATTCTAATTTGTGATGGCGTCGGTAAGAACTGCTATTTGTTCCATGATTGATGTGTTATCTTCAATTTTGACATCTGGAACAATTTGTTGTAGAATATGCCTTGCCTATTCAAGTGCTTGGGCTTCCTTATGTGCCTTTCTCATTTTCTCTTGAATTGCCTTTCTTTGACACATTACTCCAAACTTTTGAAGTGTTTTAGTATCTAAAGTAGATACATCCCACTTGGGTATTTTTATTACCTCATCAAGTGTGATAGCCAATATATCTTTCTTCAATGCCTTTTTCTTTTTCTTCTTTGGTTGGGAGGCAGATTGGTGTACTACCATTTGTAAACCTTGAGATTGGATTGATTTGGTGGGTGAGGGTCGAGAAGATGAAGCATCTTGTTGTTTCTGTTCTGAGTCCACAGGCTGGTTTTGTGAAGATGTCTCCTCATTTTCCTTGGGTGTATCAACAAATTTATCTTCTTTTTCTTCCTTTCTTTCATCCTTTTTGAATTTTTCACTCTTTTCTTTCTTTTCATCCTTTTTCAATGTTTCATCCATTTTGTTATCTTCTCCTTTGTCTTTTTCAGTAGACTCTTCTTGCTGAGTGTCAGTTGCATGTTTCATTTCTGTATCTGTATCCTTTTGAATATTTGATGCATCTTTATTTTCATCATTACCCATGTCCTTGGGTATATCATCATCTTTCTTATATGATTTCTCCTGACTTGATTCAATAACAATAGCATCGATTAATATGTTCATGTTTGTCAGTGTATTGGCTTCTGCATTGTCAGTAGCTGTTTCCTGACCGTCGGTATTACCCTGTGCAGTATTGATGTCTTCATCCTTTTGCAGTTCTTCTGCAGGGTCTTTTCCTGTATTGTCATTGACAATGTTATCTAACCATGATTCGTCATTGATATCATCAGTTATGTTACCTTTTATTGTTAAATCTTCTTTGGTAACTTCTTCTTCTTAGCTCAAGTCAATATGAAGTGGACTTGGTGGATTTTGACTATCCTCACTTTGAGTGTTGTGAAGAGTAGTGTCTGGCCATACTTCATCTACAATGTTAGTATGTTTGGGGCCTGCTGGATCACTCTCTTCTATATCCAATTCCACAGATGAGTCATCTTGTATATCTTTAATGATGATTTGTTCCTTCTCTGGGATAGCTTCCTTAGTGGGCTTTTTGAGTATCTTGCACCACTTCTTAATGCTATTTTGATCAAGATCAATTATCTTACCCTTGAGAAATTCATATGCTCTCATTTTTGGTGAGAACTCATTTTCATACTTCTTCATCATCTCAATAATTTCTTCCTTATTTGTATCAAGAGGCATAAGAGTTACAAGTATTCTTTCTCTTATTTCCTTTTCTTGATGTAGTGCAAAGGTCCATCTGGCTAACAATCTCTGTGATAGTTCTTTGGGAATGTCATATTCTGAGAATTCCAGTGGAACATAATAATGTTTGCACATTTTTGCAATTATTGCATCTTAAATTGCTCTGCTGGGTTCTCTTGGTTGCTCAAAAATTGCAGGTGCGAAATGAGTTCAGCCATCGGTATTTTATAACTTTTGTGCCCTAAGTTATCATTAATGCTCACCAACTCATCAGTATTCAAAGATTGAGTTCATCAGTTGAGGCATACATAACATCTTCAGTGTAGGCATAAAGTGTTGGGGTTGCCAACAACTTTGATGACTTCACTGATGATTGTCGGTAAAGTGGCAAAGACAACTTTTGTCAGCTCAAGGATCACTAATGTCCATTGGTTTACACTTAGCCACTTGGATTTTGTGTAAAGACTGATACATTCTGGTAAGTAGTGTCAACTTTTCTGTGTGTGTTCTTCGATGCATATTTTGTACCCAATAACCGATGGTTGTTTTTCAATAATATTTAAAAGTGACAATATAGTGCATCTTTAATAATGCTGATTTGTCTATATGATCAATATGTAAATAGAATTGATGCATAGTATGAATTTTCATAGTGCAGTTCCATACTTACTTGTGCAATTTAGTTGGAAATGGTGATGCCACCGGATCCATTGGATGGGGAGTCATCAATTGCATTGCTTGTTCCAGCACCTTCAGTGTTTTTGGCTTTTACCCACATCTTGTTTCTCATCTTCTTGATGTCATTAATGGTATTTCCATTGGGATAAGTACTTGTTTTTGTCAGTTGGTCTTTGCAATCTTTTATCACACGTCCAACTTTATGACAATGTAAACATGTCATTCCAGGATTGAACCATCCTCTTGGTTTTCTAGTCCATTTTCTCATATAGTTAGCAGACATATGACCATACCTTCCACATGCTATGCAATTTACCCATGTGTTATAGTCCCAAATATATGAGTTACCTTTTCTTGTTGGTTTGTAGCCGTTATCAGGTTCTTTTGGTGTCCATGCCTTCTTATTCTTTTTCTAGTATTTCTGATATCTATGTACATTCATTTTGCAAGTAGGACAATACTTGTCCATATAGGTTTCCTTCTTTGGATTTGTTACCTTGGATCTGCATTCATATGCCTTGTGTCCTTGCTTGTGACATTTATAAAAATTACCAATGAAAGTAGATTGTGACTGAGGAATACCTTTCATTTTGTTTCTGCAAACATTTGAGGTGTGGCCTGGTTTTCCATAGTGATTGCATGACAACTTCTTGGTTCTTGGAGTTGCATATACATTCTTTTGATTTGATTGGTTAGATGACTCTCCATTGTCAGTGTAACCTATTCCTGTGTAGTTGTTGAATCTTCTTTGGCCGTCAAGGAAATCATCCATTCTTTTATTGCTATCTTCAGCTTTCTTGATCAATTCATTGTGCTGATTCTGAATTCTGACTTCATGCTTTAGTTTCTCATTTTCTTCCCTTAGCTCACCAATGATCTGCATTCTTTAATGAGTTCAGTATTTAATCTATTTTTTTCTTGACTCATAAGAATAATTTGGTTGGTAATCTCATGGTAATGCTCACTAAGTCTTTGAATCTCAGATTCTTTTTCTTGTATCTTTTCTGTTATTTTCCTCCTATCATCAATAGCCAATGTTCTCTCTGATTCAAATTTTCTTGAATCATTCATGACATCAATCATTTTTACCATCTAAGTTTCTTGACTGATTTGCAGCATTTTGATTTGCTCTGTCAGATGTAGATTGACTTCTTGTAGACTTGTGATATCTTCTACTGATGTGTCTAAAGATTTTCTCGTTGATGATTCAACATTGTTGAAGTAATCTGGGATCTCCTCTTCTTGATAATCTTTTTCATTAAGCCTATTTGCCATGATCTTTCTTTCATCAAGCAACTTTCTCATGCTTACTCTCACCTCTTTATACTGCTCATAGTAAATCTGAATTTGTAATTGCTCATTCTCAATAGTCTTGTCCAGTCTATACTTTTCCATCGTGTGGATCTTTCCTCTTAAGTCTTTAAGATTTTCAAGAAAGAGACTTAGCTCTGATACCAGTTGTTGGAATTATTGGAATGATGTACTGAGAGGGGAGGGGTGAATTAGTACCTCTAAATTTTTTTATGTGATTGACCCATTAACCTTTGTGTCGTCAGATTTGTATATACCTATCTATTTGTTCATCTTTGATTATGTATGTGTGATCATAATATAAGTTCTTTATATGTATAAACATTCATGAAAACAAATAACACATAACACATGATATGATATCGCAGAAAACTCCTGTTAGGAAGTAAAAATTGCGGTGGGGATGTCTACCCACAAAACTTCACTATCTGTAGATAAGAAAGGAGTTGATAAAGGCTTACAAATGACCACTTCTGATGATCTACCCTGTTAAGAGTATTAGAGTGGAGACCTGCTAGGATCTACTTCGTTTGAAGCTTTAGCAACACCGTTAGGTGTGCACTCTATTAAGAGATTTATCAAAGAACTGTTAAGTCCACCTTCTACAAAAGGATTTCTATTGTGATGTACTTGTTAGAATGCAACTACAATATAAATGGTGATCTGATAGTGAATGCAATCTCTAATTGTTGATAACAGATCCTGTATAGCTTACAATTTATGTATGTAATCACCTTGAGTGATTGAGTAATACCTTGTCTCTACTTGTTGGTAGTCTTCCTGTGTTCTTGATAATTGTTGTGATCTATTTATGAAATTTGCATGAATCCTCTTCTTCTACTGAGATGCTCTCCATAGCTACTATCATTCTTCAAATGATTACAAGTCCTTTTTATTACTAATGATGGAACATCTATTTATACTTTTCTACCTCTATTCTTGATTCACACTTTTCAAATTAACTCTAGATCCAAGGTTTACAACTTGACCTTGATCTTTAGTTAGATATGTTTTAGATCTGTTAGGAATATTTAAAACATTTACAATATGCTTGCTTGACCCTTAAGTTAAGATTTAAAACAAACAAAAACTCTATAAATAGAATTACATTGCTTTATTTGACGTGTAGAATCAGATCCACTTTTTGCGGGTTCTTTAACTAACTGTTGGTTCTGATGGTCGGGCTGCTCTGTCAATCTATCAGTTTTCTTCTCCTTCAGTGTTTCTTACTTGAAATCTTCATTGGGTATGCCTTTTCTGCTCCATCGGCGATGTTCTCAAAACTGTATCATCGGTTATGCTTGTCGTCGATAATTTCTATACTTAGTATTTTCACGTTAGACATTTTGTCTTGTCGGGCATGCTTTCTGTCTGCCAGTTATGCTTACTGTCTGCTCGTTATGATTATACCAATGACCTTCATCATGTTTTTCCCTTTAAGTATACTAATGGAAAAACTTAATGTCATCAATACTGATGATTCTGAGAATGATGTTGATACATAGGATATGGGTGAGGCTGAAGAGAAAACTAAGGAGAACTCGAACAACAAAGAGGAGTCTGCTAATGAAAATATTACTCTTACTGAAGAGACTACCCAGAACATGGATACTATGAGGCCAAGAAATGAGAAATATTGTAAGGAAAATAAGGACATGGGAGATCCTGCTAACAACATGGAAGGTATGTCTGGGGATAACCTGGTTCCTAAAGACAATATGGTCCAGAATTCTCAAAATTTAGATGACTTTGTTGAAAAAGCTACCCATTATGCTGAGTTGGAGACCTCAGACAGAAAGGAGAGTGAAAAAATTGAGGAGGAGCCCACCCTGGACAACTTCATTGTGGGTATCCAGCATGATACCCCTGTTTATCAAAATAATTAGGAGAACAACGAGGAGGAGACTAGAGATATAAGCAACAAATGGGTAAGAGAGTCTTCTATCAGAATCATCTTTGATTATTTTAATGACAAGGAAGAAATCACTATTGGGGCTCTCCAAAATACCAAGGAGGAGGCCCTGAATTCCTTTAGGTTCAAGAAGTGGTACTTTCAAGAGATAAAAATGTTGAACTTGAAGTGCAGAAAATTGGAGGCTACAAACATTAAGCTTCAGGAACAGATGGAAAAAGGCACCAATGAAGATGATAAGACTTATTCATAAAGTATGGATAGTACCCTGAACACCATGAATCACAGGATGGATAACCTGGAGAGTACCATCTTCGATATCATTCAACACAACAAAGACAACATGAAGGTTTCTAGTTCCAACCTTAAAACTTTGGTGAATATGCCAGAGAATGGTCTGGGTGAGGGTGCTGAATACAAGGATGATGCTCTAGAGGCTAGTGGAGGGCCAGGTACTAGAACAAGGGCTAGTAGTAAGAAAAAATCCTCCACTGCTAAGAAATATGTGGAGTAGATGAAGACCATCATCAGGAGGATGGAAGAAATCAAGGATAAGATGGAGGATACCCTGAAGGAAAAAGATGAAATTATGCGCACTGGGGTTTGATCTGGTGTTTTGGTTGGATGCTGTCTTTTTGTTGGGTGTTCTGATCTCTTTTTTTTTTTTTTTCTATTCTCAGTGTCCCTTTTTGGGCTATTCATTTATGTTATTTTTTTTGTTGCTTTTAATGCTTTTTATACTTATCTTTTGTAGCTTTGTGTTGTAAAGGGTTTTGAGTCCCTTCAAAACTTGTTTTTACCTATAATCAAAACAACTTTCTAATTTTAAAATTCGTCAACTACCCCCTAGCAACAAGAAATTTTATAGATTTAAAATGTGAAGACATAACTACTTGTATTTGTCAATAACAAATTATACTTTGTTTCTTTCTTCAACTTAAATAGAAACTACAATATTTAGTTTTTCTCTTTCAACTAGATGTTAGGTAACTCAAGAAGTAGTAAGGAAAAGGATAACATAAAATTCCAAGTTTTTATATATTTTTATTTTCTTTACATATATTAGAATAACAACTCTACAAGAAAGATTAAATCTTTACAAATTTAAGAGGGGACTACATATCCAAGAATAAAAGATCTGGAATATATAATGGGGGAAACACATAACTTTGTTTTCATTTCCACCATTTTTTCATCCTTGCAACACAATGCAGACCTGAAAATTAAAAAAAATAACACAATAACCATGGAGGCTCACCTCCCAACCATAGGCCTTTGCAAGGCCACCCCCGAGCTAGGAGAACTAAGACCAAACTGGGTTACACTCATGCCCACACAAGCACACATAAAAACTAGAAATACATAAGAAAGTAAACCAACATAGAACTCCCAAACCAAGGCTTACACATAGGTCACCAAAATAAGTCAAGAAAGGGGTGAAGGAGGACCAAGTATCCATGAGGAGAAAACTGAATAAACAAAGTAGAAAATGTCTTCACAAGGCTCATACCAAAAAACATCATTTTACTTTCATCTCAATTCAATATCATCCCTTATGACCCCCCCCCCCCCCCCCCCACCCAAATGGCCATAAACCCAAAAAATCCCCTTATGACCCCCATTTACAATATATAGCAGTTTCATGGACCCCATAATCCATGATAATCACTCTCTTCCAAGAAGAGAGACTCTACACTCTATGGAATATCACAAACCCCTTCACCCCCAAGGCTACTCTTCCTTCCCAAGGTGGGTTTGGCCTTGATACTCCCATGAACAACAAAAAAATATTCTTGAAGAAAAACAACAAGAAAAAATAAGGAAACTTCATTTCCAATCACATACAAGAATCCATATATTACATTTACAACTTAGTTTACTCATCACATAAAATTTCATGCATTTCTTCAATAGATGGAATGGAACCAACCTCTACTCCAACTATGGAAAAGTGAAGTTGAAGACGAGATCCCAATTACTAAATCCTTCTCCTTAGACAATTTTATCCCTAAAACTCTAGTTTTCTCCAAAATTGGAGAGTGGGTGAACAACCCAATTTTTCTCCAAAATATCTCTAAAAGGCTTCTCACACACTTCCCAAATCCCTTGGGAAGGATGCGAGTTCCCATTGCTTTTACTTCCTACTCCTTACATGGTTTCTCCCAAAATGGTGCTCAAAGAGGTGGCTTGGAGATGGGGAAAGGGTTTCTAGCCAACCAAAGGAAGGTTGTCTACCCAAGGCAAATCCTTCAAAAGTTGATTTTCATCCATCTTAAGAAGCCAAATTTTGAGAGGACCCTAAAGTCACATGTAGGTGGTCCTATTGCTAAAAATTCCCCTTACCCATAGGTATATCAATTGGGCTTGCTAAAAATAACCCAAACTCAAACCAAGGAGTTAATTTGACCCCTCAAAAACCCATCTAAAGTTTACCTACGAGTTCAACTTGATTTAACCACACCCAAGGCTCTATAATCAAGTGGTCATCATGGGATTACTACAAGGTACCTAAAAATTTATTGGTTTACATAATCTCCCTCAAATGGACATTCCATCGTCAAATCACACATAACACAAGTGTCAAGTGACACCACAAAATACACATCACTAAATACACATGGCATGTCCATTTCATAATTTACATATTTACACTTAACAATTAGATAAACATACAAGAATTCACATTTACGAAGTAAAGCACATTACATGCGAGGTATTGCCTCTTCACTTAGGCACAAACTTGGCTTCACTATCACACATAGGTTTTGCCTTAGTTCTCTGAATAAATTGCATGGTCACCTTCCTGCACATCTCAATTCAAATATCAGTAATCCAAGAAAATCACATGTCTACGTAAACATATGAAAGGGAACATCATTTAAGAATATAACATTTGAATCAACATCTCCTCATAACATATCATATTTCATCACCATATATCCCAATCAATATTTCACCAATAAGTTCCACATGAATACACATGCATATATGAGCATATGAAGAAATATATTTAACCACATAACATCCAGTTAATATATAATCTACTCCCAATCATAACTCAATATGAAGAATAACTCAATTTAACATAAATTCCAATACTCAATTGCGTCATCATAATAATCATTTAAATCAACTAATCACAATGCATGTAATAATGTATCATAGCATTATTAACATAAGTACTGAATTCAACATAATAATATCAAATCCCCGTCAAATAGAGTTTAAACCCATAATGCATCAAAATAATGTATCAAATAGGTCTATCTTGAAAATAAGTGAAATTCTATGACAACTTGGGGTAGGGCCTCACAATACATAAATGAGAGGAAGGAATTCAAAATGCCAAACATGAAACACAAGAATCCTCAAAACCCCTATCAGAAACCATTTATAAAATATAGTTCATCAAATTATCTCAAAGGAGAAAGATATATGTGTGTGTATAATTCCCATCAAATTTTGCAAAGAAAACTATAACATTGTTTCCATTCAAACACCTCATTTCACAACTTTAACCTTTCTAATCATCTATAAAAGAGACACATTCACAAAGTTAAGATTTTATTAGATATGTGAGAGGAGGGGCTTTACAAAAATGCTACATCTACGGGGAAGATTGTGAAACCTTTCTAAGAATTAGTTATGAAAACTGAAAAGTCTCATTGGGGGGAAGTACCTTAAATAAGTACTTGAAGGACATAAAAAAGGGCTTTTTCCTTCCAAACCCCATTGCACTTTGATGCAAGAATGAGACTCAACTAGGAGGAGAGAGGATTTTATTTTCAATTTTGTAAAGAGGGAAGTGAACAGAGGATTTTGATTTTGAGCATAATATGTTGTATGGAGGGGTTGAGATCTTTTAATTTTAGTTTCATCATGAAATAAGAGGCAATATAAATCTTTGTGTTTATTTGTTCTCTTCATAGCTATATTTTTACATGTGTGAATCTGTACGTGCCTATGATTACTCCATTATATCTTATTGTGGATATGTGCCTTATGATCTTTGAGTTCTAATCTGCATATGAATTTTTGGAAGAAATCTCTGTTTATGTTCTTGGTCATAGTTATTTATAGGTTTTGAAGTGAGATATATTGGTGTCATTTATTTCTTTTCCCAACTTATCAAAAATTCATAACTGCATTCGTACCATGATAATGGGTGGATGTTAAATGACCTTTTCTTCTTTATGGTTAAAATAATACCCCATAAAACTAAAATAAATCTTATGAGGGAGCTGCCCCTCTCAAATGCAGAAGAAGATCATTAATTCAATAATGATCTATCTAACTGTTAGTGGAAATTGGTGTCCACATGTGGGTTGAAGTGGGTCATTTTAACCATTATTTCCAGAAGGCCAATTGGTTAACTAACAACCTCATTTACACTTGTCCATTTCAAGAAGCAGATTCTCTTACTTTGAATCCATTGAGTCAAGCTCTTTCATCACTATTATTCAACATTATAACCACTGTGCTTCATCATTGAACTATAAATATTTTAAAATAATTATCCTTCATAACAGTCATTGAATCTGCTATATTTCTCCACATATTGATCACTGACATCTTTTTCCTTTTTTTGAAAGTGCCTAGCCCATGTACTAGATAGCAGTGTGCTCTTTGATCTCAGCCATAACATTGACAAGATCTCTTCTCCTAAAAATGCTCTTTTATCACTTCTCTTTAACATATTTTGGCGCATTAGATAACAATGAATTTAACTTCAGGGCTACCCATAATATCCTCTTCTTGGTCTCATCATTGATGTGATTGTAGTCATTATCATTCCTAATAACAACATTGTCAACTATCTTGAAAAATGTTTTCACTGTCATTTGATATCATGTAATGAGGTTTGTGCTCTTAAACCTTCTAAGTTTCTTTGCCTTTGTCCGATATCTCTATGTTCATCATACTTTGTCTTAGAACCAACTACACCTTCACGGTCTTGACATTTCACCAGTATTTTTATTATTATTTTCATAGATGCCTTTATCATTTACATGCATGATAAGTATTATTTCATGACCACTGTTCTTTTCTCTTAAATCACTCTCGTTTTACCTCTTATATCACTTATTTTGAGCATCTATGCCACTGCTTTTGAGATTTCATATCTTCATTGTCCCTTCACATAATCTGATGTTGATAGCATTTTTTAAATCACTACTCTAGACCTCTCTGTCATTAACTTTCATGCATATCCATGTTTTTGCATATGTTGAATTCACTATTTTAGACCTCCATGAACTCTTTGACTACTTTTTCTCCACATCTCATAGCATTGGTTTATATGCACAACCGTAACCTCATTCAATAGAAATCTCTCCTATTGAATGTGCTTCACTTTTTACTTGTTTTATCTTCTTCACGTGGTTTGTGTTATCATAGAATTGTCATTATAACAGTGAATCCCATTGTTTTCAAGCCATGTAAAATCATTGTTTATTTTTTTATCCCTTTTTTCCCCTTTGATTAAATGTTTCATGTTGTCTTTTTATAATATTCTTGAAAAAAATTATTATATCAGTGAATTTCTATCTGCTTTTCATTAATTCACTATGATAACTTCTTAAAAGGAAGGAATCTTATGTAAATGACAAGCATACTGTGATCCCAAGATCATGTTGTCAATGAATGAAAAAGAAGACAAGATTGTAATGACAATGGGAACCCTACCTCATCTTTCCTCTGTCACTCTTGCTTATGAGACTGTTGTTTCTACTCAAAGCTTGTTGTTCTTGAAGGAGACTTTGTTGTCCTCTGTGTGATATCTTGAGTTTCTTTTCTTTGATCTTCCCTTTCCTTCAAATTTGTTGTTTCTTTTTAGAGTCTGAAATTTTGTATAATTTAGGTCTTCTTTTTGGAAATGTTATCAACAGTTGCACAAGCAAGGATTACATGTTTTAAATTACATACATACATACTTCAAACCATATATTTAATGATTTTGTCTTTCACTTTTTTTCTTCTTTAGGTAGATTGATTGGGAATAGTTGCAAAAATTATTCTAAAGGATGGCAAGCGAGTCCTTATTAATTCTGTAAGTTTTCTTTTTGGAATTTTGCTCTTGTTAAGCTAATAAGGTTTCCCCATGCATGAAATTTATTGATTAAAACTTTTGTTAAAACTCCGTATAAGATTATTATCATTAAGTTTTAAAATCATGTTATGTGTACCATCCTCAAGTTTTCAAATGTTATTTTTCATAATAATTTTACTTTACCTATTTATTATATCAGAAATGATGAATTTTTTTTCATGGACTTTTTAAATTGATTAATTGTTCACTTGCAACCACTCATTGTGATTGCACCACGAGCATAAGTTGACAATGGGAAATATCAAACATTCAATATGTCACACCAAATATTTAGCCGATAGGCTTTCATTGGGGAGAAAGCTTTGACCGGCAAATTGTCTCACATAAATTTCCGGCTACCAGAAATGTATCGTCGGCGGTGTGTACAGCAGATTTGTCGTCCACAGTTACAGTGGATTTTTTGAGCGGATTAACGAATGATCTTGAATGTTGGAATGAAGTCTTGAGCCAACCACATAGCATCCCCTCCCATTTATCGCTGTCGTGGATGGCTATCCATTCCTCCTCGGCCATCGGTGTATGTGCCTTGAAAAGTTAGTGTTTTGGTGTTGTTGACTGACATTTCATTTGTTAAAGGGTGCGCGATGTAAATAGATAGTGTCGTTGCGGTATGGCTGCTTTTTCCACTATGCTTAGCACAATAATTATTTGATGGGATAAGGTGGGACACCGGGCGGAATGCCAGGGATAGATACGCTGTCCTTTTATACTTAAAAAAATGGAGCTTTTTTTTAAGAATGGTAACAAATATTTTAAAATTTTACATAAATATTTTAGATGTTAAATTTTTGAATTAAAAAGGAATTGTGTATTATACTGATTGCAAAAATTTTGAATTAAAAAGGTATTGTGTATTATAGTGATTGCAAGATTTCATTCCATTTTTAAGGGCTAAGATTTCATTCCATTTTTAAGGGCTTAGATTGTTTGAAATATATAAGTATTATGATATTGATATAAGATTTTGTTGTGTAGTTAAATGTGTTTGAGTTGGAGTAGTATTGGGATGGGTCAATGACA
>MU225272.1:2463318-2496605 GCA_018584345.1 Thuja plicata | reverse complement strand
AATGAATTTAACATGGGGGCATACACTCTACTCACTTTTTGCACACACACATGTTCAAAATAGTTTTCAAGATTTAAAACTTTTCCCTTTATGGATTAAAAGAAACTAATCCTTAAAGCATGGCCATCTTTACTTTTTAAGGATCTCTTGATCCCTCCAGTTTAAATTTACACGGATCTCTTGATCCCACCAGTTTTCAATTTGCAATGTTTTGATCCCTTTAAGAATGGATCTCCCTGATGGGTTTACTAGTGTGTAGCCACATTCACTAGACAGTTCAACTCCATCTTTCCAGTTACACTTTTTGTGTGGTTCACAATGAGACATAAGTTCTCATTGGGCGAGATAATCACACCCTCTTTCTCTCTCTCCTTAAACTAAGTGATGTCTCTCTTATCGTGATCTTAGGGTTGATAAAGAATTAAGTCCCTTGGGGACTTGAGGGTTCCTTTATCCCTTTTGATTCCAATAAGATTGTCTTTTCTATATATTCTCCTTTACCAAGAGTTTGTGTTGAGCTCATACTCTTGCTAAAGTCGGGGCTAAATGTATAGTCAAAAAATGGAAGCACTTCCATTTTAGACTTGTTTATCCTTCTGAGTAAGTGGTTTGGGGTCATATCAAGAACCTAGAATGGGTATCTAATCTTGACATGGCTTCCTCCCTGTTCTATCCCTCTTTCCACTCCTGTTTAGCCTGATTTCTGCATTCTAAACTGCAAATTGGTGATTCTGGGCTTCAGGGTCAGGGTCGACCTTTCAGGTCTATGTCGACCTTGACCCTGACCTAGGTTAGGATCTACCTCAACCCTGACCTAGGTAAAGGTTGACCTTGACCTTGACCTAGGGTTCAGATCCCAGGGTCTCACAGTTTTGGATGTCGGTTTTTGCAAAAAGTATTTTCCCGCTTCTGAGTCGGCTATTTTGGGTTTCGAAGCATTGATTCCTAAATTATATTTAATATAGGTCCTCTCCTAGGGATAAAGGCTTTAATGGAAGTTTAATTCTCCTATTTCGGCCTCCTTGGAAGATTGTGCCCTAATTTCATATAAAAGGGAGCCTTCTCCTCTCATTTTCTCTAACCATCATCAAGTGAACGAAGTCTTCTAATCAAGCATTCTCAAACTATCTTCAAGAGAAATACAAGTAAGCTAAGGAGTAAGATTTCAAGCAAGCATTCATCCATTCAAGCATCCATTTTCATAAAGGAGATCCATTGGAGGCCATTGAAGGATTCAAGCTATATAGTGCCCTTTTGGTGATCTCTCCTTCCACCTTCTTCCAAGCTTATTTCAAGTTCAAGAACCCATTCAAGACTTGGTGTTGGAGATCTACAAGTAAGAGATTGAAGACATCCTACCTTTCTACATTCCACATTTTTAAGCATACTTGTGGATCCAAGGATTCAAATCTGCCACAAGGACTTTTACAAGCAAGGTGAATTTAAGCATTTACTTTGTCCATTTCTGCAATTTCAATTATATATATTTAAGGTTAATTCCAAAATCAGGGTTTGACCAAGGCAAACCCCTCCCTGACAATAAACACTCCTATTTTTCTTGTAGGTACAGGTTTAGAATAGCAGATTTGAGACTAGATCTGGATACCCTTTTCGGATTTCTTTCGGACGGTGCGAACAGTTTTTCTGTCGGACCTGTGCAGGTCAGGGTCAACATTATTGGGTTAGGGTTGACATTTGTGGGTCAAGGTCAACTTTTTTCATAAGACGACATCAGAACAGAAAAATATTTCTGGGTTTTGTTCATCTCTGTGTTCTGGTTTGGGATCAACTGTCAGTTTTTTCAGAAACAATCTACAGACCTCAGAAAACAACATTCTTTGATCTGCAATATTTCAAGGTTAGTGCATTTCTCCTATTTTTTCAATTACTGTCATATATCATTTCTACACATATAATTAACAGAATTTAAGATTCCTTCTTGTTATTCTCCTTTCCAAATTGTTGATTCATTTGTGCATTAACCCTTCTTTTGGGTTGATCAACTTGGATCTCCCATTTGTGCATTTGGGAATAAAAGAGGAACACCTTATCTTCTCCCTAATCACAATTGCAATACACAATCAATACAATTCCAGTAAATATGAAGTAGGGTTAAGGAATTCAACATACTCTAAGCTAATCAAACAACAATCAACAAATAATCTCCTAAACCCCAAATCATACATTACACATGTATATACACTTTCCTTTATACTATTTCCCCCTTTCACCTTATCAATCCCCCTTTATTATTTCTCTCTTTGTCACATATTATTTCCCCCTTGTTTTTATAATAAGGACAAAGGTTTGATACATACAACTTGTCAAAAATATGGGATTGTGAGTTCTGCATGTCTTCCATCATTTTCTCCATGTTCTCCTTAAGGTGTTCAAGGGTCACATGATCTCCAATGTGTTCCTTGCATGCATATCATATATTCTTTCTATCACAAACATTTATGGGGTGGCAATCAATGTTCTTGCTGATGTCGTATGCTATTGCAGTAATGTAATATTTGGTAGAAGTAGAGCTTGAAGCTTGGGTACCTCATCTCTGAAATTTGTTTCTACCTCTAAAATCTCAAGTATCAACCTTTTAGCTTCCATAATCTTTGCATAATGCAACTTGATTGTATTGTAATTGGTTGTAAGACCTTGTGCACTAGCATTTAGATTTGCATCTATCTGTACAATCTTATCACTATTCTCCTTAGTGAATTTCTCTATTAATCATAACTTTTGAACTAAGGTTATAACTTCTAAAATGATTGGGTCCAATTCATTGACTAGTTTAGATAGCTTTCCTTGTTCTCGGCCACCCCTTGTCTGATTTTCTCTGTCAATTTGTATTGATACTTTTTTTCTGCACGTTCTTCTATTGCCTTCTCTACATCCATATTTTTTGATGTGATGGCTTCAGTAAGAATGGATAATTGATCAATGATAGAAGGATTTTGATCAATGTCTGTATCAGGTACAATCTGTAGAAGTATTTCCTTGGTTGTCTCTAGTACCTGTGTGTCTTTTGTCTCCTTTTTAAGCTTATCTTGGATAGCTTTCCTTTTAAAAAATTCTGCATACTTTGTAAGTGATTCTGGATCCAATGTCCTCAGATCACAGGTTGGTATTTCAATTAGCTCATCCAATGTAACTAGGTTCTTATTCTTTTTCTTCTTCTTCTTCGAAAGTGTAGTGGAGGGACCTGTATGCAGTACCATAGCAAGTTCCTTTTCTTGGTCTGATGTGCTTGGTGAAGGCTTTGGAGTGTGTGTGTGCCTTTATCATGTTTCTCAGTGTCTACCTATCGGTTGGGAGTGGATGTCTCCACATCAACCTTAGCTTTATCTGCAAGATCTCCTTTGGTATCCTTAGGAGTGGAATCACCTTTATTCTCTTCTTCACCTTTATCTTTTTGTTCTCCATCTGTTAATTTTTGTGCTCCATCTGTTACATTTTTCTCTCCATCTATATTCTTTTCATCAGTTGATTTTTTCTTCTCCTCTTCACCCTTACCCTTAGGTGTGCTTGCATCATTGTCAGGTGACTTCTCCTTTTCTGAGATAATATTGATAGCTTGTATCAATAGTGGCATTTGGAATAGAATTTTAACCTGTGCAATATCCTCTATTGTGTCATGTTCCTTGGGCTTCTCAGAGGTAACAGTAACATCTTCATCTACCTTAACTTCATCGACAGGATCTTCAGTTATATCTATTATTGTCACATCTTGGTTTATGACATCTGTTGTGTCCTGTAATGACTGCAAAATCTGAGGAATGTCATCCATTGCTTTACTAGCTTCTGTGTTCAATTCAACTCAAGTGACATCCTCTACAACATTTATAAGAATGTGCTCTGGGCTCGGTTTAGCTTGATTTTCTTCATTGTGAGGCTTGTCAGTAAGTTCTAATACTCTTTCGGGACTTGAATCCTCTGTAGGTGGATAGAGTATTTTTCTCTAATTATCCTCACTTTCTTTGTCAAGTTCAATTAAGTTTCCCTGTAGCACTTTGTAATCTCTCAATTTTTCTAAGAAATTCTTTGAATGTAACTTCATCATTTCATCAATCTCTTAAATTTTGGACTCGGGTGACATTAGTGAAACTAGGGATCTTTCCCTTATCTCCTTTTCAAATTTTAGTGCATATTTCCACCTTGATGATAGCTTGTCTAGAAGTTCTTTTGGCATCATCTTAGCAAACTTATAGATACATATTTGAATATACACATTGCTTGGATGAGGGCTTATTCAATCTTATTTTGATCCTTGGGATTCAATTTTAGCCATTGTCTAACCTTAGGTTCAGATATTGTACCTGACTTGATGATTGAAGTGCAAATATCATCAATTGTGATAGGAAGTTTGTTCTTTATAGGTTGGAGTTATTCACTTTCATCTTTCTCAGTGTCTTTCTTATCTTCCTTGCTTTGGATTAGTCTTATTCTCCTCTTAGGTTTTGACTGGCGGTGCGTCTACTTTTGCAGTTTGGCTCCTTGTCTGTGATGCAGCAGTAGTTCTTGGCTTCTTTGGGGGTGGTGCATCAGACTCTGTTGATTCGGAGTCACTCACTTGTTCACCTTCACTGATGGGTGACTGTCCCTCAGTTTCTTGTTGTTCTATTTCTTCTTCACTAATCGATAACTTCTTCTCAAGTGTTTTGACCATTTTGGTCTTCTTTATATCAATCTTCTTTACAACTAGGCCGGTCTTTATTCTTTCCTTAGCCTCTTCATAGGTTCCAAACCTTGGTAATGATTTGTCGAATGGTTCATTTAATAATGCTTCAATGACATTGGTGGCTTGATCTGTGTTGATCTCATAGTCAAGTGGTGCTAACCATGCTGTCCGTGAAATATTTATCCATGACTTTTGTAAATTTGTCACCTAGTGACTTGATGAACTCACTAATTTGTATTGTCACTGGTCGGGTAGTATCCTAGTTGACATTACCGATAGATGGGAAAAAGTCTTGAAAGTAGAAAAATATGCATATTAGGAGTGATCCAAATTTACATGAGTTAGAATTTGCAGACCTGACTGTCCTCATGTTCTCCTCTAACTGCTTCATTAGAAGCTCAGATAGATCCAACTGTAATCCCTTCTTTACAATTTTGTGTGTAGTGTCTACTGCTCTGGATGCAATACTATTCATCCTGCTTGCTTGGAATATCTTGTATCCCAATACACATGCACCAAATTTTAGTTTTGGATCTTTGATGGACTTTACCTTCAATCCTCTTCCATCCCATTCTGCACCTGTCATCTTCTCAATCTTGGGGCGGGAAGGGTGTTTAAGTGCCTTGGCCTTGTTGGTTATAGGATAACCGGTCACTGTGTGTATCACATCCCTAGTGATCTATTTTGGCTCATCCAGGCATATCTTTCGGTCATGCACTCTGCTCAGCACTATCCTAATCCATTTAGTTTTAAACTCCTTTGGGAACAATAGGGAATTTTTCATCCCTTTGACCTCTATGTGCTTATGCTCATCTTTGAAGGTTCTGCTTGTGCAAATCTTCTTGTAAGCTTGTTCGACCTAAAGATATCCTATCTCGGCAATCTTGCAATATATGTATGCCCTAACATCCTGGACAAGCAAAACCCTAGGTGGTATGCTTGAGAATGCTCCAGCGTCATCAGGTTGTGAGGCAACCTCTAGACAAAACTTGTAATATGGCTCCTCACAGGTGGAGTTCTTGATCAGTTTGACCTTTTTGTATTTGGCGTTCTTGATCTTGGTTACACGAGATTTGCTTTCCATGATTTTGTGAATTTATGACTTTTTTGTTAAAAAAAAATGAGCTCAGTGATTCTAGTTACTTACTTAACCTACTTTAGCTATTGTAGATCTGTTTGAATACCCTGAATCTGCTTGTTAATCGCTTGTGCAATCTGGTTGCTGTTGGTCACTCTTCTTCACTCCGCTTCTTTTCTCTCAATCACATGGTGAATGATTAGCTCTTTCATTGCCCTTTTTATAGATGGTGCCCTAAGTGGCATCATTAATTCTTCACCCACTTCTCAGTGTTTGAAGACGGAGTCGCTCGAGGAACACACTAACTTCATTCTTGGTGAGGGTGCGATGCTCAGGGCAAGTGTCAACTCACTTAACCTTTCACATGTTTATCGATGGATCTTGGCAAGTATAGCAAAGACTGATTGTCTTTTATATGTTTACTGACGATGCTCAGTTTACACTAGCAACTCAGCTTTTGTATGTTCACCGACGATTCTCAGTAAGTATTGACAACTTAGCTTTGTAATTACACCAATGATTTTAGTATGCATTGACCGACGAGATTGGATTCACAAATTCATAACAATTAATACCATAGTGCATCTTTATTCATGCTAGTTTGGCATTTCATCAATGTATAATGGAACTGATGTAAAATATAACTTGGTATAGTGCAATTCCATACTTACTTGTTCTACTTAGGTGGGGGTGGTGATATCACCAGATCCATTGGATAAGGTGTCACCGATTGTATTTTTTGGTCCAACATCATCAGTTTTTGTATATTTCCTCCACATTTTGTTTCTCATCTTTCTGATCTCTTTAATGGTGTTGACATTGGGAAAATTTCTTGTCTTTGTCACTCGGTCTCTGTAGTCCTTGATTATATGACCGACCCTATGACAATTTAAGCATGCCATTTTGGGGTTAGTCCAACTTCTAGATCTTCTTATCCATTTTCTCATGCAGTGTTCAACTATGTGTCCATATCTACCATATGCTGTGCAGTTTGTCCATGTGTTGTAATCCCAAAGATATGAGTTACCTACTCTTTCGGTTGATAAGCATTTTCTTGTTCTTTTGGTGTCCATGCTTGCTTTTTCTTCTTCATGCATTCAAGAGATGTGTGCCCATGCATTTTACAAGTAGGAAAATATTTTTTCATGTAGGTTTCCTTCTTTGGTTGTATCACCTTAGATTTACATTCATATGCTTTATGTCCTTTCTTGTTACAGTTATAACAATTTCCAATGAATGTAGATGTGGATTTAGGAATACCTTTAATTTTTCTTCTGCAAACATTTGATGCGTGGCCTGGTTTTCCACAGTGATTGCATGAATGCTTTCTTGGTCTTGGATTTGTGTAGACATCTTTTTGATCAACTTGGTATGGTGATTCTCCATGCTCGGTATACCCTAGTCCGGTGTTGTTGTTGACTCTTCTTTGTTCATCCAGAAAATCATCCATCCTTTTTGTACTTTCTTCATCTCTCTTAATCATATCATTGTGTTGTTTCTGAATCCTTACTTCATGCTTTAGTTTTTCATTTTCTTCTCTTAGCTCACCAATAGCTTCTATTTTTTCAATGCTTTCTATGTTTACTTGGTTTTCCTCCTGACTCATAAGAATAATCTGATTGGTGATCTCATGATGATGTTTAGTAAGTCTTTGTATTGCTGACTCTCTCTCTTGTAGCTTTTCAGTGATCTTCCTCTTGTCATCAATAGCTAATGTTCTTTCTTATTCAGCTTGTCTAGCATTATTAATAACATCAATCATCCTTACCATCTGTGTCTCTTGACCGATTTGCAATATCTTTACTTGCTTTGTCAGATGTTGATTGATTTCATTCAGACTTGTGATGCTTCCTTCAGATGTGTCTGATGTATTGCAAGATGTAGATCCTGATGACTCAAAAAAATCAAGTATCTCTTCTTCATGATATTTTGTTTCATTACAGAGAGATGTCATAACCTTTCTTTCATCCAGTAGCTCTCTCATCTTGATTCTTGTTGCCTTGTATTTCTCATAAGATTGGTATCTCTAACTTATGATTCTCAATAATCTTGTCTAGCTTATACCTTTCAATTGTATGACATTTTCTCTTAAGTATTTAAAATTTTCCAAATAAGAGATCTATCTCTGATACCAATTGTTGAAAATAATGGAATGGTATGTACTAAGAGGGGAGGGGTGAGTCATTACCCTTAAATTTTTTTATCAATTAACCTTAATCCTTTAGTAATCAACTCCTTGCATTACCGACCATATCTATAATTCTATCTTTATGCATGTAATATCAATTCATAAACATAATTTTCATGTAAACATTCATGAAATGTATTGACACATGACACAAGATTTGGTAACATAGAAAACCCCTGTTAGAAGGTAAAAATGCGGTGGGGATGAAACCCACAAAACTTCACTATCTGCAGAATGGAAGGGGTTGATTAAGGCTTACCAAGTTTGATCACTTCTGATGATCTTACCCTGTTAGGAGTAACATGTTTAGACTGGTTAAGGTCTACTCTGTTAAGAGCTTTAGCAACACTGTTTAGTGTGCACTCAGTTAAGGGATTTACAAAAAGGATTGTTAAATCCACCTTCTCAAAGGGTTCTTCTATTTTCTACACTTGTCAGAATGTAGTCAAAAATAATTATTGGCTTGAGTATATGAAATCTAGAATTGTTGAGTACAGATCCATTAAATTTCACAAGTATATTTATCACCTGTAGTGATTGATCAATACCTCTGTTCTACTCGGTACTGATCTTTTGTTTCCCTTCTACATAAAACTCTTAGTCTGATCCATAGATGTGCTCCTTGGCTACAATAATCATCACATCATCTTATTCTGATTGATTACACATCTATTTATACATTGAATTTGACCTAAATAAGATTCACATATTTCAATGATAACTCTATGATCAAAGGTTTACAACTTGACCTTGATCTCCTAGTTTGCATATTTTCAATCAGTTAGACTGATTAAAACAATTACAATTACATTGCTTGTCCCTCAAGAAATGATTTTAAATATATGCTTTAAATCTAAATATAAAACTTAAGAGTTTTATCTGACGTGTAAGTCAGATCCACATTTCTCAGAATATATCTCTCTCTCGGTTGACTGGTGCTTGGGTTGCTCTTTAGTCTACCTTTCGGTGTTCACTGTAAACTTCTTTTGGGTTCCTCTGTTGTCTGCTCGGTCAGTTTAGACTGTTGACTTCTCTATCATTTTACATTGTAAACTTCTATCAGGTTCCTCTGTGAGTTATGTTGTCAGTTTACACAGCGATTTATCTGTTGGGTTCCTCTATTTACTGCTGTGTCGGGTTGCACTGGACTCCTGACTTTCGGTGATCATGTACCGACGGTTCAAAACTTGTTTCCTTTGCATACTATTGGAAAAATATGTCATCAATATGTATTTAGTTATTATTTTTTGTATTGATCAAAGAAAAACATTATTACAAATAAATGGTAGCTGAATACAATGAAAAAGGGCTATGCTTTACAACCTTATTTTCTATGTATTAGCTATAATTAATTGTGAGCTGGTTGGTTCAACTAGTTGTATACTTTCTTGCTATATTGTAGCCCTTATAGGATTGTTTAAGGGGTTTATGTTGTGATTTTATCTTACCGTCCTTAGTCTTTTTTATCCTGATGATAGATCATAGAGTGTGATCTAAAATGTTGATGCAAACAAAATTGCATAGTTGAATTCATACAAAAATAGAAATCGAATATGTCTCTTGTTCTTTTGTTAGTTCAATCATAAAGGTTATGAATAAGGTGAATATCACTCTTTTCATAGAAAAAAAAAATAATGATAGATAAATTAGAGATATTTACTAATTTAAAGAAACTCAAATTTTTGCAAAATAATAATTTGCATTGTTTATATGAGATACTTTTGATATGTTTGTTTATTTGAGTTCTGCCTCTCATAAAACTCTATATACATTTGTAATTAATGGAAGCTCTCCTTATTTTATCAAAAAATGACTATTTATTAAGAAAAAATAAAATCAAATTAAGTATTTATTAGAGTTCTAGAAAGCACCATGACTTGTGCACACAATTTTCAATTTGCGGATCTTTGATGCGCCCATAGTTGCATCCCTTCCACAAATACCATGGAGAGTGACTTCACCATTGCAAAATTGTTCTCAATAAGATACAAAAAGTCTTGGATGACCACAAATTATTTTTATGGACGTGAAAAGTAAAGATCTATTTTTTTTTCATTAACATATTGAAGGAATAAAACTATTTCATAGTCTTATTATCAAATATGTTCTTTTTGATTATTTATTTAAAATCTTAAAAATAGATTCTATTAGTATTTAATCTAATTTTTTTTATACTATTTTTTGATACATCAAATGTTCATAGTCTTATTATCAAATATGTCCTTTTTGATTATTTATTTAAAATCTTATAAAGGGATTCTATTAGTATTTAATCTAATTTATTTTATACTATTTTTGATACATCATTTCATATGTAGAGCCAAATCCTTATTATATTAATATTCAATTTAATTTGTTTTATACTATATTTTATTTTATTTATAAATTTAATTATTTTATGAAGTAAAATTAATTATCTTATAAAGTAGAAAAATAATAAATTTGTAGATTTACTTATAATTTAATTATTAAATAGTTTGTCATATGATTCATATCTATTATATCAAAATATAGATGTCATTTTTTAAAATAAATAGATTATTTTTTCAAGTATTAAGTCTTAGTTTTAATTATTAAATAGTTTATGATTTCACTAATAATATTATAAATTATTGTAGACATTGATTGGAGATTGTTTTTTATTTTCATTGTGTTAATTTTTGCATCAATTTCAATCATATTCTATGACCCATCATCATAATAAAGAGTGCTAAAAGAATGAAAAATGAAAAAAATTATTATAGACAAATTGGGATAGACATCTCAATGTTATATAATTAAATTATTTTTATAAATAAATAAATTTTAAAAAGTCAAATATACTTTTCAATTTTATTTTATTTGTAATTTTTTAATCAAATACAAATCAATAACCTTTGTGTAATTTTTTTACCATAATAAAATTCAACAAAAATCAACATTCTACAAGAAAACAAAATAGGATAAAGAAAATAGGATTCGGTACAAAACTCAACATTATACAAGAAAACAAAATAGGATTCAACACAAAACTCAACATTCTATAAGAAAACAAAATAGGATTCAACACCCAATTGGAATACAAATTCACTTTGATCCAATCCTAACCTAAAATATAGGACACAAATTATTTCCCATACCCCATTGTATTAATACAGAAGCAAACACCCAACCCAACCTCCACACATGCAACTACCTGTCTAGTGGTTCCTTAACTAAGGAAAGATAGGAAAAAACTATAAACCCTAACAGCCTTACTCACAAACCTTGAAATCTATCTTTTCTCCATACATTAACCCAAAGGTAGTGAATTTATTACTTGCATAGACATGAGAAGCAAAACTTCAGTAACCCTTATAAGATTCTCAACAACAATCATTTTTAGAATACAATTCAACATTGGGCGAGGGATAATATTATACACAAAAGAAGCAACCACAGTTGTAGTTGTAGCTATAAACACTTCAAAAAATTAACAACTTCACCAGAACCTAAAAAACAACCCAAATACAATTAAAAACCTAGCTGCATAAAACCCTAACCACATAAAACCCAAACACAACTCTGTAACGGAGAATAAAATTGGTCTCAAGTTACCCAAAACGCTCATTGCCATTGCCAAAAATTTTAAAACCCCAAAAGAAAAAATGAAAAAGCAACTTAATGAACTGTATTCTCAAAACCTTAAACCCTTCCAAAGCCCTCAAATGGAATTGAAGCACAGAAATATGATGCCAATGGTATTTCAACAAGCAGAGAGGTTTGTCCTTGTCACTACACAAAATAAACCATTGCAGGAGTAGTATAGTCATGATTCACTCTTGTAGTCGAGAAGTCGTAAATGAAATAAAGAAATAAATTAATTTTAACGTCCGCAAGGCTAAAGATAGCCTATGGGACAAACTGTTTCACACACTAATTTCTGCATTTCTACCATTTTTGTGGGTAATTTGATGATGATTTCCTCCAACAGCTCAACAATCCACTCGTTGAATAAATCTACCCAAGATTTCACTGACAAGAGAGTAGTAAAACTGTCACTGCTATCCTTGAAGGCGTCACACTCTAAAATGAAATACCTTATGTTTCCACTTTTCTGTAAGTGCAGAAAATACACACTCTTTCCTTCCAAGCTTCTTTTGGTCTTCCAACGCTCGATTTCACATCAAAGTTGATGAGAGTTGGTCCTTAACTAGGCAATAAGAAATTTGTCTCTCCAAGAGATATTGACCCCAATGTAATCCTTTTGGTGATGTTTATGAGTGGGATTAAACTCTTGAATATAATACTCTTTCTTTCTCGTTAAACCTTTATCCCATAAATCCTTGTGGAATTTATTCATAACAAAAGCCTTTATCTCTTTACTATTTGTGAGGTTAAATTTTTATCCCAAGAATGATTGTGGAATTTATTAATAATAAATTCCTTTATCTCTTTACTATTTGTGGGGAACGAGTTCAATTAAATATCCCATTTATTAAACTATTTGATGTTTTGATGCATCCAAGTCTTCTTTCTTTTGCACAAAGTGTCATTGAAGATAACCTTAGTCCATCTGCTCTCATCCATTTGCTCAATTCTTATTAAATATCTTATGAGTCACACCATAGAAATTGCTTCAATAGGAAAAACCACCACCTCACTCAACATGATATGGTAGGGGACAAAAATGATCATGTGGCGAAAAATTAGATTTATTGAGAAGGGCTTTAGAAACTCTTACGAAAATACAAATGACAAGCATAACATGAAATTAATTTCCAGCATCCTCCCGACCTGTGCCGAAATGGTAGCTTTCAAGTGGGGTATGGAAAAATAAAATACGTGAACTGCGTAACAACTTATCTCAAAGAGCTGTCGACTCAGAAAGTGCAATGATTGGGTGATTTGCAGAAAATGGATTTGATGAAATGGTAGAAACTTTCATGCAAATGCAAGGGGTGACAGTAACCTCCCGCTTCAGCTGAACAGAAAACCTGAAATCTACATATACACACTTAATTAGATATTATGTGCATGTGCATATGTATATATATGGAAATATATTATATCTTTTTAATATTATTTAATTGTGAAAAGAATTAAAATAGATATATAATACTAGGAAATGTTAAATTTCAAAAAAGGTTCAAGGGGTTGAGCTTAATTTGTTAAAACATTAGGTTTTCATTGTAGATACCCAAATCAAATTCTATATAGAAATATCTAACGGGGAATTATAAATTGTAACTTTTGGTCTTCCATAGTTGGTCTTTAATATACAGGGGGTTTCTAAATAGAAGTAGATTTCTAAGTAGGGACTCGATCTTTCGTAGGTAATTTATAGTGGGTTTTCTCATAAGAAACTTATATCAGTCTCTTGTTGATGTTAAAATGAGTAAGAAATGTGTAATCAATGTACAATTCAAGATATATAAAATAATAATAATAATAGTGTTTTAATAAAATTATATTAGTCATTCCTTAAAAAACATAACGATAAAAATATAGTTTAAAAATGAATTGTAAAGGATGGATTTTAGTGTGAAATTGGAAAAAGGGTTTTTGTATTATAAAGTTTTGCATAAGAAAGTGATAAAAGTTCATTTGTAGGGCTAGTTATTACTTTTGTTGGTGCATTATTTCCTCTTGTTTTAAGTGATAAACTTATTTAAAGGGTTTGGTATTGGTTTAGTTTCTTATTTTTAAAGATTGGAAATAAGAGCTCTTTGTTTTATTAGTTTTATGTTGGGATAATAATAAGAAAACAAATTTAATTTGTGTGACCTTGGATTGGAGATATTCCTCTTTTAATTTCTTGTATTTACGTGACTACATAGCACATTCATTCTTTAGGATTGAAAATAGAAAGTTCAACATTGTGTGCTAAACAATTTAACAATTCAATGTTTTATATTTTGAAAAATTACATTTTTTAAACCAAAATTATAATTTTTTTTAGTACATGATTAAAAAAAAGGTATGTATGGACATGCCCCCCTTCATTTTTTTAAGTTTCAAAATATGGTGACCTTTGAGCTTTCCCAATATTAAAATCCAAATTTTGCATGCATGTGTATTTATTTTTAAAAATGAAAAATTAAATTGCTAACTTATTTATATGTCAACATTAACATGAATGATATTATTTAATGGAAATATGATGAATCTGAATCATATAACCTTTAGTTTATGGTGATTAGATCCTATTTTCATGTCATGCTTGATTAAACTTTTGTTTGTGTCCTTAAGATGTGAGGTCTTTAAAATTGGATGTGGTGGATTCTCACACTCATCCATGTACTAGACTAAGGAAAGAGAGAGGTAATGAGAAATAATAAGTAAAATGAAGGGGTTAGACCTTTAACACATTAACAAGATTAACCCATGAGTTCACTTTTATAGATCTATATAGATATGGTGTATGATTGTGAAGGACATTATTTTGATCCTTAATATAAATATAAATATTGAGCATCTTATATTCCTCAATTGTTATAAATTGGGATCTTATGATACTAATAATCATAAACTATATATCATAAATAAGTTGATAATCATAAAATCATAAATTTACACATTACACAAGATATACATGGAGAAAACCCTTTCGACTAGAAAACCACATAAAGCACTATTTTATTAAAATACTTACAAAATATACTCTATCATAAATAAACTAGACCTAGGGATACTAATCCTTACTTCCACATGGTCCATAATATCGTATGTGCATAGTAATATAACTCACTATGAAGCTCCAAATTCACACACTCTGAAATGAGACAACCTAATTAAATATGGGAGGAAGGGTGGGTGTCAACATTAGTCACACCTTTTCAATAACCCCCATTCATAAATAATTAATAATCTAATAGTTTATTTAATTATAATTATTTCAAATGGTATATGCTTAATAAAGCATATAATGTATAAGGTTTTATTTAAATTCATATTAGAACAATATATACATGTTATAAGGGTGTGACCTATAATAACATTATGTTCTAACATCAACCCCATGATGGTTTTGAGAATTGTGTGATAACACTCCATCAAGTACCTATCATAATTTCTTCTTTCCATAGTGTGTTGGATAATGAGTTTGATAAGTGCTTATGATCTCATTTTTGTATAGATTGATCGATGTGTCATTTCCGAAGATTATGTGTTGGCATATGTATATGATATATTTTTTCTATGTAATTTTTAATTAGATGGTCATGTTTCATATCTATTAAATTTAGTGCATGTTGAATTATTACCTATTCGGTTACCTCCTATTCTATAGGGGTGGGTCTAAGGGTTTTACATGGTTGGGTGACATTGAATCACCGTTGGGTCCCATCGATTTTGTGAAGCAACTTGGAGAGTGTATAAGGAAATATAGGTCTTGTAGATGCATCAAAATGTCACTTTGTATCTTATTATGAAAATATATGATTTGGAATGTTTTAATCCTTGTAGTCCACCATTCATTTTTTATATTGCTTAACCTTGGAGTTAAAAGTGCATGTCATTTTTCAATAAAATTCTCATGTTCAATTAAGTCTCGAGATTATGATCACAAAGAATAGTTTACATATCTTGCATAAATTATCTTGTAACTAGTATAGATGTAAATTTTATAGTATGTTACAATGGAGGCTGAAATATTTACTTGTGAGTATTTGTTTCCCTTTTGCATGTTATTTCATTCCCTTTGCATGTGTAGATCCATGCTAGTATATTTAAGTGGTATTTTAGTTTATATTGTTAATGATGTCATTTGAATTCTTGTTTGGAAATTGAAGAGTTTTTACATGCCCAAGTGCTTCGGCAAAACCATTTTTGAACATATATAAGGATTACATGGTTGTTTATTCAAACCCACTTACCCTTGCAATCAGAAATAAGAAGTTGAAATGACTTTGGAAGTGCAAAAATTTTGCATGTAAAATCTAAATGTTTACAAGGCTTAAGCTATCATAAATCCAAATTTCAATTTCAATTTCCAAGTGTGAGTTTTCATGCAATCTTTGAATGTTCACAAGCCTTAAGCTATTAGAAATTGAAGCCTAGGATACAATTTGTAAGAGTTGAAAAGCTATGTTGGAACTAAAAAATTCTCTAATCCAAACCTATCCAAATTTATAAGCTGGAATGTAATTGACAAGTGTAGAAAGTTGGATGGATGAATTTTGAAGTTTTGAAAGAAAATCAAGCTGTCATAAATCAAAATTTGGGATGCTATTTGCAAGTGTTGCAAAGTTTCATATGAATTATGAATGTTTGTAAAGTTTCAACAATAAAAAATTTGAATGTGGATGTAATTTACAAGTATTGCTAAGTTACATCAGTGCTATGAAAGTACACAAATTTTAATTTACTTAAAGTGTAATTTACAAGTGTTGTAAAGTTGCAACAAAGTTTTAAACGTTTGCAAAAGTGTAATATATCACAAACTAAAATCGAGGATGTAATTTGTAAGAGATAAGTTTGCATCAAAGTTCTAAAAGTCTATAAAGTTATAATTGTTAGAAATAACAACTTGGGAATTATTTGCAAGTGTTCCAAAGTGGAATTAGATTTAAAAACTATACAAGACATAAGTCATTAGATATCATATGTTGGCATTTCATTTTAAAGAGTTACAAAGTAACATGTAAATTTTTTCACATAGTAGTGGAGCTTTTCCACATACTAGGGTTTCTCCATGATTTGTTAACATGGTTTCCTACTAAGAAAGTTAAAAGGAAAATAGGTTACTTTTTTTTTATTCTAGTGATAAGGGAGGGAAACACTTGGACTAAAGAGAAAGAGTTCTCGAGGAACACCTGTGCTCATCAAAAGGCTAGGTAGGGAGCGGATAATTAATTTACTTCAATGAACCACATGAGGGATTTTATTTATAAAATCTATTAACATTTATGGGTTGAACAAGAGGGACCAATGTAGAGAATTGGATTTTGGTCCTTGATTGGTAATTTTTGATGTAACCCTTTTGTAGTAATACTTAGGATCAAAAGCATGGGTTGAGTATTGTTATTTTTATGTGGGAAACCATTAGAGATTTTATGTGTATGATATTTTTATGCGCCAAATTTTGCACCCTATTAGGATCTAAAGCTTAATAATCTGGCATAACATGGGATTCACTTCTGCATGTGGGATATGCAATACTTGAAATGAAACCTTCAGATTCTAGGTTGGTTCCTATTGGATAATCACCTATTTGAATTGAAACTTAAACTAAACCTTGGAAGGAAAAGTGATAGAAAAACCTAGGAAAGAACTAAAAAATAACACAAAATTGCTGACTTTCTATCTTACTAGGTGATACACCAAAGTGATATGAATCATAACATTAAATGACTAAGTGTTGATTTAGTATTACCTAACTTAAGGGTAAGTAAAAATTTCTTGTATAGGCTTGCATAAATGTTTTATAGTAGGATCTGGATTGAAACTATTAAGGAAAATAATTTCTCACTTAACAACCTTCAAAGCATAAACACATACTATAACCTGTAAACAAACATACACTCAAGAAAATGGCTACCTAAATGAGATAAGATAATAAGGAATGATAACATTCACAAGATCACCTTTATCAATCACCTATAATGTACTTAGATATGAAGAAAAGAGAAGGAAGACTTAAAAAAATAGATAAATTCTTGCTCCAAACTTAGTTACTATATATTATGCTTCAGAATATGAGTTACAGACACATGCAAAAAATCCTCAAGGACATAAAATTGTCACAAAAGTCTTCTTTGCATAATCAGAACTAACTCTCCAAAAGAGCCCCAAAAACCATGAAGTACAAAACTCGTCCACCACCAAGCATTGGATGATAGAAAAAGGCCCCCAAAAAGGGGTCTAAAAGCCATCAAAGAAGGAAAACCATCTGGAAAAATATTCACAACCATAAAGAATCCTTAAATGCTCCTAAAATAAGCCTCCAAACACTCAACTAGCTCATAAAGTTCTTCCAAAAACCAAGAAGAAGTCTTACTCCAAAAATCTTGCTAAAAACCTTTCAACCTCTCCTAAATCCACTCCTAGAATCCTAGATACTCTCCTTATATTTCCAAACTTCTTGTAACTTCCAAGAAGAAGTCTTAGAGGTCATTAAATCATCCTTATCTTTCCATTCTTTCATTATTATTGACTCCTAAAATATTTTAATATTTATTAATTGATTTATGAAAAGTATCAATTAATAACTATTAAATTACAATAATTATTTAAGGAAAATAATAATAAAGACAACAAAAAAACATTATTTTACTTAATATTATAATCATATATTAAAATAAAATATGACTATAATGCTAAGTGACATTATATTTTGTATTTAAATGCCATTTCAAAGGCACTGGCTGCAAAATTTAAACAAAATGCAATGTGGTTAAGGGAGACATAAAGCCCCAACCCTAAATCACATCGCATCATTTTGATTTTTGCATTCGAATGAGAGTTAGAGTTAGGAAACCCTAAGCCACCGCCATCAATGGAAGATGCATCCTATTCCCACTCGCACTGCCATGAATGAAAATCCCTAGGAAATATGGAAGCTTTGCCACCCTTTTCTTTTAGACTCGAGCACTTCTATTACATGTATGAAGAAAAATGACTCTTGTAGTCTTTATGCTACATTATTCATAATTAAACCCGAGCTCTACATGCTTAAATTGGAAGCACTAAGAATTTTGTTGTGTAATATTGTTTTACTTAATAAAACTGCAATATTTCCATGTTCTTTGAAACACACGAAGGCACTTTCCCTGTGATTTGTTATTTAAAATAATTTTGAATGCTTTCTCAACTCAGGATTTTAAAAGAGAATGTGAAGCTAGAGGCACATGATACAATTTTCCTTTTCCTCTTTATGAAGGCCATGGGTCTCTGTCAAATTCTTCACCCTGAATCATTAAGTCTTTTACAATACGACGAAATGAAGATCCTTTGTATCCAAACCCTTTCTCTCCTACACATAATTCATGAAAGCTCTCTGCAGCTCGCGGTATAGCATCACCAAAGCACCCTAACACAATCCTTTCTTGGACTACAATGCCACATCCTACCATAGTTAAAAATGGTTGTGCTTTCCAACCACTCTTTTGAAGTTGTAGTACAAACTTATCTAAATGGTGAAAGTCCTGAAAAGAAATTTCTTGATTGTAAATCTTGAGAGGAGTATCTTGCTATCTTGAGATTATGATATGGACAATTGAAAGCCACTTGGAAAATGGGATACTACATTAGACCTCAAAACTTGTGATGTTTTTATTTAAAAGAATTCTGAATGCTACAACTGTAATCACATAAAAATGGTCATCTAAACCCTAGATCCCCAATCTCAACAATTAATCAAGAAACCCTAATCTTGATAAACCCTAAGTCCTAAATCAAACAGGCAATTATCAAATTCAGGCTAATCTAACCTGAACCCTAGGTCCTAATCAACCATCGTACTTGATTAATTAATTAATTCTTGAAATCATAATACATTGGCAAATAAACCTTATGTTAATTATTTAATTGATATTCTGATATATTAATTAAATAAAATTGCTAAATTATCAATTAAATAAAAAAAGGGATTAAATTAATTAATAAAAATAAAAAAGTGCATTCAAAATCAATTAAATTATTAAAAATGTATATGACATCATCAAATCTAGTTAACTGATTATCAAATTGGAAACAATCTAGTTCCACTCAGTTAACTGATTCTCCACTATTTATCATTTTGGAAACATTTCAGTTAATTGAAAACTGAATATGGAAGTTTCCAAAAAGACTGTTCAGTCAGTTTAGTCAACTGACTCTTTCAACCAATCATCTTCTTTGCACATGGATTGTGCTTCTTCAATCAAATCTGAGCCACTCTTTTCTTTCGATCTCGACTGTCGATTCAAGAGAGATTTCTATAAAAGAGAAACTCTTTTCCTTCACAAAGGATCCTAATTTTTGCATCGTTATTATGCAGTTTTTTATGTTTTAGCATTCTTAGCATTAATCATTTAGCTTTAATTTTTGTTATTACTTTCAAGCTTGTAAATCTAATTTAGAGCACATTTTCAATTTGGTATCTTTAAAATGAATCCATACACATTCAATTTGGTGCTTTAAAACTGAATCTTAATTAGCTTGGATTAACAACAAATCTGCATCCTGCATTTATCATTTTAGATCATTTAATCATAGCTTTAAAATCCTTCATTAAGGTTATTGGTGTAGTCACTGAGCTTGCAATGACCTAAGAGCAAGCTCATACTCCTGCCTACTAGAAGACAATGGATCAGTTTAGGTTAGTGTAGTTGTTTATTGTTATCAGATTTCTTATTTTCTAACCCGCTAACCATATAAGGATCTATTGAAGTGTGTGTTTCTTGTGCAACTTGCAGGTACCCATTTTTACATGCACATTTCTAGCACCCACCATGGGGCTCAATTTTCACTTTGAGCTAAAACCCATTTCCACATCCATTTTGAGAAAAATCTAAGTCCACCACCGCGTCCAGGTCATCATTTCAGTTTGAAATGACTATAAATACGCCCATATCTGCCCAAAATTGAATCTGTGGAAATTTTTTTTGCATACAGAGGCCATACAACCTTCTGCACACAAATTGAGGCAAAAAATATTCCTTATCTATCTACACCCAGACTGAGGTAGAAAGCCAGATTTTTAAAAAAGTTTGTTCTTTTAGGTCTACCCTTTATCCTCTAATATCAGTCTATTTTAAACCCAAATCCAAATCTAATCTGCATTTAAATGTTTGATTGCTAAAGCTAACCACAATCCACTAAGTCCTTTGCTTCAAAATGGTTGTGTTGCACCATCATTAAAAACAAGGTTTTTATCTCCCACCTTGTAAATGTAGGATTAAACCCCCGCACCAAACCCCATTCTCCTTAAATACACCCCCGCACTTCCTTCCACCACTCCCTTCCTACCACTACACCCAACACTTCCCCTGAGCCCACTTCTATTCATCCTCACCACAACCCACTTCTCCCACGTCCCCAACATTGCTACTCTCCTTGTGATAACCATCCTATCCTTCACAGCCAGCTCCGCTTACCTCCAACACCGCTTCCATCTTCCCCTTACCCTATCTCCATGCAACACTTTGCTCCCTCCCACCTATCACCTTCCTCCCAACCCGCGCCACCCCCTTCTTCCCTCTATTTCTTAGATGCACCCAGCTCCTCCCCAAGATGCTCCCCTGTGCTGCCCTCTTAACAAGTTATTGCGGTCATTTAAAATAGTTTTCCTCCCCACAAACTTCCTAACAATCTCGGCTACTTCTTTAAATGTTAAAACTGCATTTTGATGATGATGCCCTTTCATTTCGACCAGCCTTTCTATCTTTTGCATCTTGATGTCAACTTCTAAACTCATGTGGTAGGCTCGGTTGTTACCTGAATCAAAAAAATTCATGGAATTCACTGTTATGTTATCAAGAAAGTCTTTAAATTCCAGTATATCTTTTGCCTTTGAGTAAGCTTGCACAACATCTTTTGCTTTCTCATTCGAATCTCCATCGTAGGCCAGCTCTACAAGGATAGATATTTTCATGACTACTGCCATCTTCCATACCCCTTGGTGCTCATATAAATCTTTAATTTCAATCCAAGAAAGCTGATTTTTAATTACTTCACGACTTTCATTAGCCATGAATTTAATTACCTCTAACAGTTTTTGAGAATTCTTGCCCTTGTCATATTAAGGGGATATTGGCTTTCTATGATGGCCTTGAGACCATCAATTTTAAACACACGAAATGGTGACATCAACAACATTTTGAAAATCCTTGCCTTCACCATTGGCAGTTTTGATTTTGCAGCTTAACTTTAAAGTGCTATATCTTACTCATTTTAGGTCCTATTTTGGAGAAATTTTTTATATTTTTGGTAGATTTTCCCAACGATCACTGTTTTGGGGTTAGTTTCTAGTTTTTTTTCCTTATTTATTAGAAATTGTAGATTTTGATGACTGTACCTTCCTAATCCCCCATTTTGCAGCTTCCAAAGCCTCGTACGGGCTCATACGGTAATGTTTTTGGGTGCATTTTTTTGAAAGTGCATGATTTTTCATCTAGTTTCTGAATATGCAATCAATTTTCTAGTTTTCTAGATTTTCTAACACTAATGAGTTTTGGGCTTTGTTGTTCTCTGGCTTATCTTGCTGATTACAACCTAACAGTGGTTTGCAGGACATTGAAAAATAAGACTAAAAACACAGACTACTAATGACTCGTCTTGCAAGTTGCCTTGATCGCTAGAATGCTAAACAATGTGCTTGCATATTGTTTTTTTTTATTAAAATAGGAACGCACATGCAAGGATTTTTAAAATGAACTTCTATCTGGTGTTTTAGGGATGGCAATAATGTCAGGAAACTTTGGTCTCGCCCTTTTGGGATGATCAAAAATCCAGAAACATTATTGTCATTTTCTTATGTGTCTGAAGTGTCTTCTAGTTTTGTAATCCCAAGGAATTGCACGGACGTATCCCTTCTCCTCACCTTCATGGATCTTGGGTGAAAGAGAAATCCATAAAAATCCTTTAACGTGGCTACCTCCTAAGAGCTTTAACAGAGCCGATGAGAGTGAATTGCCCAATCGGTAACAGGCTAAAGCCAAGCCCTTCCGAACCAGTATAAAAATGTCATTGTGATTAATCTCACAGTGAACAGGTGTTGATTTTGCTATACTGATAGAAGATCTCCCTTAGTACCCTCGTGGTGCGTAAAAACCTACAAAACTTAACTTCTGTAGGCTGGGAGGCCTCCATAACGGGGCTAGTCTGCTACATGTATAGCCACCTGAATGGATGCCTTGAATAAAAAACTTTGTGCTAGTAACCAAAATCCCTCTATCTATTGGTGTGGAAGGTTAGAGACCAACTAAGATGTCTCACCCTTTCATGGCTCTTAGTAGAGGCAATGGTCCCTTTGGAAGTGATTACACTTGGGATTCAAAGCTTGGTGTTCCTGAGAAGTGAGTGCACTATAAGGAGGATCCTGTGCCTCCAAGATTCTAATTTGTCCGCTATGAGTAGGCATGGCTGAACTTTGGTTCAAGTAGGAATTCAATAGATATTGCCTTGGCTTACCTAGTATTATGGTGTGTCTATTCTTTTTATAGCAAACATTCTTCTTGATGTGTCTTGTGTGAGTGAAACAATCAAAACAAGCATCAAAACACTCAAACAATTCCAAATCTACACTCTTAGGTGTTAAGCTATCAACTCTTGTCCAAGTTTCTACATCTACTATCAAACTCTAAAGTCAATCAAATTATTATCCAAATTGGTATTCTTTTGTGATGGTTCTGTCTAAATCTTCACAAATATGTGCTTTTGCAACATCACCACTAGTTTGTTGTTGACTGCAATTGTTTGATAGTGTGACTCATTGTTGTCTCAAAATCTGAATTTGCTATGCTAGTCCAGGTGACTTGTTAATTTTATCATCTTTGTCTGTGTTGTCCTTATCCCAAGTTGTGAGAGCAGGTTCGTTAACCTTGAATCAAGATCAAAGTCGTTGCTATCTCTCTCTCAGTTGGATATTATCTCTTTTGTCTTTTGGTCTTGGACTTAGTCAGCACTTCAGATATCACTTTAGCACGTGTCAGTCAATCAATTAATTCATCATACCTCCTCTTCAATCTCCTAAGCAAGCGCATCAAGATAATCTTACAATGTCTAAAAGCAAATGTGCTAAACCTTATGGTCCTAACAATGTGAAAGAAGAGATTCTTATGGAAGCTTTATCAAAACAACTTGAAACTTTGAAATCTCAACTCCAAGAATTAAAAGGGGAAAAGGATACACCACCCGACAAATCATCATTAAGATTAATCTATCATTTTCTATCTGATCATGAATTTCACATCTCTCCACTTCCTTCCAACATGAAGAAATCTTGGTATGACCATCCTATCTCTGATCAAGAGAGTGGCTCCAAAGCCTTAAAAGCTGTTGAAAATACCACAAAGTCTTCCTCCAAAGGGATTGGTAACCTCATGAAAGAAAAACCTTGGGTTAAATGCAAGAGGGATTTCACTCCTTTGGGACAATCTTATGAATCAACATTGGAAGAAATTCTTGAGAATGATTAGATCACATTACCTCAAGTCACATCACGTGGATCAAAATTATTGAGGACCTATTGTGCATATCATCAAAGCAATGAGCATAAAAATTTAGCTTGCACGGAGTTAAAACATAAAATCTAAGATCTCAGAGATGATGGTATAATTAAAGAGGAAAATCCTACTGATTTATCTAATCTCAAGCATGATCAATATCATAAATCCATGTCTAGCAACGGTTCCCATATCACGTCTACTTCTTCCACCATTCCTCCATCTCCTAAACCTTCAAAACCAGCCACACCATCTCTATCAAAGAATGACCCTAATGATGACTGTGTCTACCCTCAAGGACTACCTCTAAAAGAGATCCAAGCTAATCAACATACAGTTGCATGTCTTTCTTAGGCTTCAAAGATCATCAACCCAAAGCATCCATGTGCTTCAACACTTATCATACCTGTTCCAAATGATTCTCCATAAGCTTATCAAGAATCTCATATGCAGATCAAAAATCCTACCTCATCCTTAGAAGTGGCTCCATTTCAAGAGGGAAATCCACAGTGTCAAGAAACAAATATCAGTAATGGTCAAGATCAAGACACCATCCATCCTTATCCAATGGTTGACCAAAGTCACATATCTCAAGAGTCTCATGATGATCCTCTCATCCCATTCCATTTCTTCCTAGAAGAAACTCTTACATCTCCTATATCTTATCCATCTCCCAAGCATGATGAAGATATCCTTTCTGGCATCTCTAATGGGCCTATTGAAAATCAAGAGAAAAGTACCCTTTGTAAACCATCTAATGATCCTTGTCAAGATCAGATCATCCCATCATCCCCTTGTCATGTTCTTCCATATCCATAAACCATCATTCCTCTAAATCCCTTGCATAAAAATAAATCCCCTCAAGCTTCAGATGCTCTTATCAAAGCTACTCATGCACCTATTGATATAAAGATGAATTCAAAAGAGAAGAGCTTTGGAAATGCAGATCACTCTAAAGATGTTGATATCCCTTCCACACCTTATCTCCCTCAATTCAAATGTAAGCATCATCCTTATCCATCCTCCAAATCCATCCTTGGCCCCTATATCCCAAAGCTGAAACCATCAAACCTTCCATCTATATTGGGTCCTTATATCCCTCCATCCACCATGCCTATAGCTACTAGCTTGTCATCCACTTGCCCTATCCTCTATCAAGATCAACAAACACATACATCCTTGAACTCTCCCTATCAACCAATCCATATGAACCATCCATATCGGCCCTATTCATCCACACTTCCCAAGTCTTTTGGAAGCAATTTGGATGTGCAATGAAGAAATCAGAAATACAAGAATCCACTTACACATGAAAATCACTATGTCCCATCTAATCAACATGTGATGATAAAGAAAAAGGAAATATTCAAGAGACCACAAAGGTCCACTGAGCAAAGAATAATATCAAAGCAAATATGGGTTCCTAAATCCACCATGGAATAATTGCATTCTAAATCTAAGAAACGAATAATATCAAATAAAATATGGGTTCCTAAATCCATTATGGAAGAATTGCGTTCTAAATCATCCAAAAGAAAAGGAAAATCAAAATCTATGTGGATTCCCAAGTCTCTTGTAAAGGACTTGGATACAAAAATAAAATCAAACGTTATGTGGATTCCCAAGTCTTCTTAAAAAGCTTGAATAAAAAGGTAAAGTCAGAGTTGGCATCCAAGGTTCCAAATACTTCAACTTCATCTCCTTCTAAACATCTCCCATCTTCTAACTCTGTTTTGGGTCCTCGTGTCCCAAAATCCATTACCTTGAATACTTCACTACCTTCTTCAACCATCTTGGGTCCTTGTGTACCAAGATCCATACCCACTCATACATCAAAGCCTCAAGCTATTCCATCCACTTTCCCTCCATTTTTCCACTACCCTTCAATGGGTGTGTCAATTTTGATCTTATCACCATACCCTATCCAATATCCTGCACCTACCTCTTACCCATCCATCTCATATTGTTCTATTCCTCTTATTGAATCCACCACATAAATCCTTGGCTACCATCTTCCTTATCCTCCATATCATTCTTCCCTACCATCACCCTATCAACATCTTTGAGCATACTTTCAGCGACCTTGGCCTATCATAGCATATCTTCCAAAGGAGAACTATCAAAGGAAAGAAGCCAAAGTTCCTCCATAAAATCAAAAGTAAAAAAAAAAGAAATAAAGAAAAAGTTCCTTGGTGAAAACCTGGTAAACATGCAGCTTGGTAGAAAAAGTAAAGATAAATCAATCTGTCCTATGGTGAAAACCACTTCTTGTGGCGCCTTGGACAAGTACCATGATGAAAACCTAGCAAACAAGAATCATGCATAATTCCTCCTACTTGCACTCTTCACTTGGGGGAAAGTTCCTTCCATGTCATCTTATGCATCATATCTTACATCTAGTTAGCCCGTGAGCATCCATGTCCTTCCCAATGATTTTGACAAGGTTGAGCCTATCCATGAAAACACATGGATCCTGACATCCATTATCCTTTCCATCAACCTATTCACTTTCTCTCATCCACGGTACCCTATCATGATCTTGCTTATCCCAAAGCCTATCCTCCCTATCTTTGAACATCCTTCCCTAATCCAAACCATTCACTTATACCTCCATCACCCCTTATCCTGAATGTGCTATCATAGTTGTATCCTATCCTATCCAAAATTGACCCCTTGGTCTTGATCAAAATGAAGAACAAAATGATGCAGTAGCATCCTAGGTGTAAGGGCAATCTTGCATCACCCAAAAATATGTGTTTTTTTTTCTATTCAATAAGGGCTATTTTGTACAAAGCTGCTATTTTTGGAAACTTACTATTTTTAGTAAGTTGGTCGTTTGAACTCAGAATGTTCTAATCTTCCAGGTGAAGGTTCATCTTAGTCATATAAGAATGCTAGTTGAATTTCATTGCCAGATCATCTGTATTGGCGAAGTTATTAAGGATTTACTGTTGAGATTTTAGGGTGCAAAACCTTTGAGCTCAATTTTTAGGACCTTAGAAGCTCCGGATTGAGGTTGAACCCCTGGCTAACTAGCGCTTCGCTAGTCAGGCACTATAGATCATGATCTCCCCTTTCTGGAAAGTGGTTATAATAGCCAATTGGAGCTATAGTTCAAAAGTTATGGCTTCCGAAAGTTGGGCTACCTAATCTCATATTTTGTAAATATTTAAAGCCGACCCTTTTGTAATAAAAGTGAAAAATAATTAAATGCTAAGGGTAGTCGGCCTTAATGGCTAGATTTTTGGAACCTTCTCGGGTGGTGGAAATTGCCTATATAAAGAAGGCCCATAGTGTTGTCTAGGGCAGTTCTGGGTGGTTATTGGAGGCTTTGTCCTACAGATTATTGTAAGGGATGCCCATGTGGCTTTTGATATTGTAATTCTGAAGTTTGTAATTCCACATTTGTGGAGCCAATAAGAAGCCAATTTTCTGTTCTTGCAAATTTCTGTTGTTTCTCTTTGTTTCTGTCGTGTACTTGTGGTATTAAGGGGAGTCCCCTTCATCACAAAAATGTAAATAGTTTCTCAAAAAAATTCTTAACATGTCCATTCTTTTGGACCACATGCTTTTCATGACATCAAGTCATTATACTATATGTTATCTAGCACCTCTCCATGAGCCTACATTGCTATATTATTTTTTCCCTAGCTTGGGTAATCTTGAGGAGACTATCCTTGAGGGTCGCATTCACCCTCTTCATCCATCATTGTCTATTCACCTCATCCATCAAATTTCTAATCCATCTGTAATGTCCTCCACCTTTCTAGACATTGGGGGCAAACCAATGTGATCTTGCTTGAGAATGAGTAATCTCTAAAAAAGACTAAAAATTGGAAAAATTCTTGAAAAAAATGATTATCTTGGTGAAAACCTAGCATTAGGTGCCTTGATGCATCAATAAAAAAATTCAAAACATGAAAAATACAAAACAAACTGAAAAAGAAAAAAAGGATGGAGACACAGACATGCTTACCAGGTTTTCAATGATCATATCATCAAGCAAGACCCCATCGCTTGGGGCATCTCAGCTTCATCGCATCACATCAAGTTGAGATTATCATAACTCAAAAGCAATCCAATCAATTGTCTTATGCAGTGATGGATACACTCGAAACTAGACAGATCGGTCTTAGATGAGTCATTCAATTCTAAAACTAGACACATTGATCAAATTGGCTCCATCACTTCAAATCAAGTCAATTTATGCTAAATTGAATCTCTACCAAGTAGGTGAAAACCTGGTAAATAGGTTCCTCTTGTGATCAATGCTCCATCTATAAATGCTCAGTCTTGGGAATCCTTTGATACAATTTGTACATAGCTTATAGTCACTTTCGTGATACTTTGGTTCTTCTAAGAATCCTCCTGGCTTGAAACCAATCCAGAGTCATAACCTGGGAGCAATCAAATCAGCTTTTTCCTCGCAGTATGAGTCAAGTCAATTATCACTGTTTGCTACTAGGGGCATGGGTCCCAAATTTGATCACATCTTTGGCTTACACCAGAGTCAGTAATCTTGTCATTACTTAAGGACAACTCACTATTGATGCAAACCAGTGTTTCTCAACACAACAAGCAATAATATTTCTTAACACTATCTTTGGATGCATTTGTATTTCTTAACACACATTGGATACCACAAATGTAAACAACAGATCGATAAAAATAGACCACATCGCACTCACAAGCACAATGGTGTTTCTCAAAACCGCCTACATATACACATCCAAAAACTTTGAAACTGGCTGAAGTATGCTGAACTTCTATTTGTATCTGTTCTGTTCTCATTGATTTTTGTTAATCTTTTCTTTGTCTACTGCTTGTTGGTGTGTTTCTGATGATCCAACAATGTCAAATGAATAGGGTGTATGTGGTAAGATCTCCTGCATTAAGGTAGAAAAGCCTCACATCCCTTGATCTTGTTTACTTGCATACCAAGGTGAAGTCAGAACTATCTCCTTGACTGTTATTGCTGTGTTTTTTTATGCAAGATCGCACTCATGGTTATCTTGGCTTTGAATGCCTCCATACTGGTGTACTCTTGTAACATCAAATAGAAACAACATTCAGTTCATCTTGGATTTTGTGCCCTGATGCTTACATTAGTTTCTCATATCTTATCTGATGAAAGTCATATTCATATTCTTATGGTCGTAGTGGCACCAGTAAGGATTCTATGGAATTTGATGTTCCAAAAATGCTTGATGATGAAAAATTTTCAACGCTAAAGATTCAGTGACTACACCTTAGGTTTCATTCATGTTAGTCTACATCTATATCTGCATGGTGTTGAAATATGCATAATATCAATATCTCTTTCCAATGTGAAGGATGTAAGGTTCTTATCGATCAATATTCCTTTCTTCAAGTGGTTAGTTGTGCGTGAACATGAAACCTCTTGCAAATTTGACTGTACTAATTCTATTTTCAGGATCGAAATTGAAATCTGAAATTGACCACTTGCACAACCAATAGAAATCTCTCATGCTTTTCTTGTAATCAATCCTTGTATCTTACTTTTGGCCAATCTTGGTCAAACACGACCTCTCATCAAGTACATCTTTTGTCCTAACCACTTGGGACCTATTTCTAATTAGATCAACTTCTTCTTGCATCATGTTATCAATCAAATTGATTCTCATCACTAGGGCAGCTAGCCATATTTTGATTTCATTCCTGAGGGGGCAGGATCAAGACATCAACATTCCAGTGATTACATCCTCAATCAAGACCCCATCGCTTGGGGCATCTCAGCTTCATCACATCAAATCAAGTTGAGATCATCTTAAATCAAAGGCAACCTAATCAACAGTCTTATATAGTGATGAATAAACTCGAAACCAAACAAGATTAGTCATATACAAGCTATTCATTATTGAAACTAGATAGATTGACCAAATTGGCTTCATCACTTAAATCAAGTCAATTTTTTTGCTAATCAAATCTCTTAACGGTAATCAGTTTCATCGCTTCAAGTCAAACTAGTTATTCGTTCAAACCAATCAAAAGGCTTAAAAGTTCTTGAAAGATGTTAAGTTTCATTGCTTCAAATCAAACTGAGCATTCTTTTTTATATCTTTTGATCGATCTTCGTCCAATTAAGCTCGGAGTTGGTCTTCTTCAAAAGAATGGTTCCATCGCTTCAAATCAAACTATTATGGGTCTTCTCGCTAACAAGTCTTTGAATCATTGCGATGATCACACATCAATTCAAAGAGGGGAAAATGTAATCACTTAAAAATGATCATCTAAACCCTAGACCCCCAATCTCAACAACTAATCAAGAAACCCTAATCTTGATAAACCCTAAGTCCTAAATCAAATAGGGAATTATCAAATTCAAGCTAATTTGACCTGAACCCTAGGTCCTAATCAATCATCATACTTGATTAATTAATTAATTCCTAAAATCATAATACATTAGAAAATAAACCTTATGTTAATTATTTAATTAATATTCTGATATATTAATTAAATAAAATTGCTAAATTGTCAATTAAATAAAAAAGAGATTAAATTAATTAATAAAAACAAAAATGTGCATTCAAAATCAATTAAATTATTAAAAATGCATATGACATCATCAAATCCAGTTAACTGATTATCAAATTGGAAACAATCCAGTTCCACTCAGTTAAATGATTCTCCACTATTTATCATTTTGGAAACATTTTAGTTAACTGAAAACTGAATATGGAAGTTTCCAAAAAAACTGATCAGTCATTTCAGTCAACTGACTCTTTCAACCAATCATCATCTTTGCACATGGATTTTTCTTCTTCAATCGAATATGAGCCACTCTTTTCTTTTGATCTTGTCCATCAATTCGAGAGAGATTTCTATAAAAGAGAAACTCATTTCCTTCACAAAGGATCCTAATTTTTGCATCGTTATTATGCAGTTTTTTATGTTTTAGCATTCTTAGCATTAATCATTTATCTTTAATTGTTGTTATTAATTTCAAGCATGCAAATCTAATTTAGAGCACATTTTCAATTTGGTGTCATTAAAATGAATCCATACACATTCAATTTGGTGCTTTAAAACTGAATCTTAATTATCTTGGATTAACAACAAATCTGCATCCTGCATCTATCATTTTAGATCATTTAATCATAGCTTTAAAATTCTTCATTTAGGTTATTGGTGTAGTCACTGAGCTTGTGAATACCTAAGAGAAAGCTCATACTCCTATCTACTAGAAGGCAATGGATCATTTTAGGTTAGTGTAGTTGTTTATTATTTTCAGATTTATTGTTTTCTAACCCGCTAACCATATAAGGATCTAATGAAGTGTGTGTTTGTCGTGCAGCTTGCAGGTACCCATTTTCACACACAAAACAACCTTTTCATTTGTATTACATTATTCTTATGATGTTCATTGTTTTTTCAGTTGTCCTTTACAATGAGACATTGATTGCCTCTATTTCCTGAAAATAGAACCACCACCATTGTGGCCAGATGATCTTCATGTTTATTACTTATGCTCCTCAAAATTCATTTCTTGTCTTTTCCTTGTTTCCTTCCACTTTTCTTCAGCTACCTCTCTTGCATTTTACAATTCTTGTACTTCATGTTGCTATTCAAACATTATTGTTCTCTGTTGCTTATCTCTTTTTGCTTTCTCTATGTTTACAGACATGTCTTGACCCTGCATAGAAGTTTCCCCTATGAACCATGGTTCTCTAAAACTTGGAAAGTGCACTTAAATCTTTATGTGTCACTATCACATATGGGTCACTATCATTACACTATGTATTATAATTGTGATAAACTAATATCTACTTTTCTATTATGAATTACTACCATGCGTTTGACAATATCTTTGTCATAGATTTGCACATCCTTGCATTGAACTGTTCTGGGTCTAATAATGAACTGGTAACAACAAAATTTTTATTTCTTTATAAAAATGATGATTATATTAGAATATTGTTGGTATATAATCTTTTTGATACCATCATTAAATAGGTATAACCATGATAGATAGTAACTTCTATTTTTTCTTTCTCCTGATATATATGAATGCTAATGGTGAATATGCCTTGGAAACTTTTTGAATTTTGAATGTACCTCTAGGAATATTCTGATATATTTATTTCTCATCTTGGGTAATGGTCATCCATTTGTGATGACTGTCTCTATCCATGAATACTTGATATTACTTGATATTACCACTGCCATTTGCTACATTTAGCTTCACCCAAGTTATGACATAACTATTTCTTTAAATTTTAGGTGACTACTATTGGGGCACCATAAGCACTATAATTGTGTTGTCCAAAGTTTGTTATGTATGCTCTATTAAATATTTTGGTAAAGTTCACTATCGGTATGGCTGCACTTATTTTGGATCACTATAACTTATGCATAGGATTGCATTCCACAACTTAGAAAGTGCTCAGGATTTCTCCTATAACATTTGATGTCTTTAACATTTCTGATTGACTCTTCTTTAATTAAACATTCAACATCCCATTGTTGATGTAGTCTTACTATCTCTATTCAAGCTCATTGCAACTTTATTTGGCATTGAATTCTATTTATTTTACTCATGTTTCTTTTCCATAAAAACAATGTTATCCATGCTTCGTGATCCTTGCTATCTATATGCAATAATAATATTTTGACCCATGTTATAACTCTCCCATCATTCTTCATACTATCTTTGAGACTATTCTCATGATGATACTACTTTATTTATAGTTTCCTTGACATATATAGATGTTTTAGTTCCACTGTTTAAAATGCATAAATCAATTTGTCCTTATCCCTCTATGTCATCAATATTTTCAGTGACTACACTCATAACTGTCTGATGATGTGGTTTCTTTCCAAATAATACTAACATATAAAACCTTCATTCATGACCAACAACTTCAATATTGTCGAATTGCCACTACTAGATTGTTGCATACCTCCATCATTTGAGAACACAGTGTCTTCACCTATTTCTAGGATGCTTTCTCCATGCAACCATTGGTGCTTGGAAAACTTGGCCTCATTCTTGCATGGATATAAGCGTCCTACAATATATGAGGATACTCAAAAAACTGAAGATCAACAACCTTATTTTGGATACTATCCCAACAAGTTGAGCTCTACCTTTTTGGGGGCCTCATTTTACCCCACTTGTCAGGATTCATACCTGTAACTGCACAATCAACAAACTTGTTAGCAATAAAAATCCTCTTTCTCTTAAATAGACATTCTGACTTTCTTCATGTCTTTTGT
>MU225272.1:2443139-2463156 GCA_018584345.1 Thuja plicata | reverse complement strand
TCTCTCTCTCTCTCTCTCTCTCTCTCTCTCTCTCTCTCTCTCTCTCGCAGGAGCTCAGAACAAGGACTACAAAGCTCAAAAGGAAAACCACAAAGATTCAGCCCTCTTCTCAACCAGTCAACCCCCAAGCAATGAATGGTTACCTTGACCTCTTATATTTCTATCTTCATCATTACTTTTCTATTTTAATTTTCATAAAAGACAGAATTGGCTATACTCATAGCTTGTGTGAGAATTATTTTTATGTTCAACACATGATGTATAATACTTAGTTACATGAACAAAGATGTAATCTTTTTGTAAATTCATATGAACAAGAACCTTTCCTTTCTCTCTTCATTCTAAGTAATCTATGAAAGCATTACCTAATCAATATGAAATGAACCTTAATAAATTCAATGAACCCCTTTGATTTCCACACATAATGTTTATAAAACAAAAATTGCATAGGATATGAAACTTTGGGTAACAGATATATTTTAGCACACTTTAGTTAGCACTAAGTAAGTTTCATGACAATTTCTGAATATTAAAATCATTTATTTGAGTTGATGAATTATATAGATTTAGCATATGATGAGAAGATCCTTGAACAATTTTGTGAGAGACTTGATCTCTTACATTGTACGATCCATTGTTGGAAGGAGGGAACATTGAGGGGGGGGGTGAATCAGTGTTCTATCAAACTTTATCTTATTAACCCAATTCACAAACCAATAAATGCATAAATTGAAAAGTAAAGTGCATAAGCATAAAGAAAATAAGATCAACACCATAACAAAAGAAATTTTATCATGGAAACCCTGTTAGGGGAAAAAACACGGTGGGGATGACACCCACAAGTCAATACTTTGCATAAATATTATCTTACAATCAATTAGAATGTACATGCATTCAGACACACTACCTAGATCTCAATGTTCAAAACAAAAAGGGCTACAAATCATTACATAAAGGTTATGTCCTTAAAAGGATAAATATAATGATCAATATAAAGTGAACTATCTAAAACAAAACCTAAAAGTGTTTGATTACAGTTCCATGTAAGTACAAAACATAGATCGGATACTCTTAAATCACTGACTTCTCACTAACTTTGTTCTTCACCAATCAATAAATCAAATCTGTAATCTCTAAAAAAAAAATTGCACAAAACAACTTATGTGACTCTAAGCATGCACCAACCACCAAAAAAAAACCTAATTCACTTACCTTATACTTTCACAATCCCTAATTCAATCTCACAATGTTGGCAAAAAGACTTCTTGGGATATGTAAACAGTTTTGATCTTAAATGACCAAAATAAGATTGAGATCTCAATTCAAATAAATATATGTATTGATATTCCTTTAGCTATGATGGATCGATTGATTTGAACAATATTTGAAAACCAAAAACATTTTACCAATTTGTGCAATAAGATTTTTCACCATGTTGTTCTTTTATAACTATCAACCTTGAAAATTGACACTCAAAAGATTCTAACTTCTACGCGCTAAAATATCTTTCTATGAAACTTTGGGATTAGAAAGAATATACCTCAAACATAATTCCCCTAGGTATGCACAAAAATATAATCACTTGGTAGCCTCCGCAGATCCAAAAACTAATTGTGTTGACAATTTACTCTGTTCTCTACACTGTACTTAGCCAAAATTTAATCTAACTAAAGATCTAATCACCTGGTGAGTTGCACATGTTGGATTAGGGTCTAAAAACCATATTTTTTCCATCAATGAGAACACTCATGGATATAATTAGTATCTATTTCCTTCTGTTGGTTCCCAAATCAATAAATTGGAAATCCTATGAGCTTGCCTACTTAATTATGGGATCTTCCAACTGACTTGGCCAACAAACGAGAGTGATCAATTATGATCCTCCTCCCCTACACTTTAAGTTGTGCAGAACCAAGGCGGGTGGGCCTACACCTTAACCTAATCTCCAGGTTCAAGGATTTTTATAGCAGATATCAATGTATATGAAACTTTGAGTGATCTCTCAAGATGGAAAGTGAATTATTGAGATAGATCAAATTGTGAATATCACAACTACTGAATAATTGAATGTTGTAAGAATGTTTTAATAAAATTGCTTTTGAAAGAATTTTTTGTTGTGTAAATGAAATGTAAAATATATATAATGATTTATTGGTTGGAAATGCACTGAAGATACTTGAATCAAACACCTTAAACTAATATTAGATCAATGCCTTTATCCTCTAAGAGTATTATCAATTCAATTTAAAATGATCCTACATATAACCCTATGAGATAGTTTTAACAAATTATGATGTAGGAGCATCTTGGGTTCTTTGGAAATCCTGATCAACCAAAAATATGTTTTCTTTTATTCTTTAGCTTGTTTGGAGACTGCTTGGTAAAGTGATCGGTAACTGTTGTTGCTCGGTTACTTGTTCTGTCTTTCTTTATCGATGGGTCTCGGTGAATGTTGGCTTCTCGATGGTTTCTTTCATTGAGTTTTTTCTATTTCTCGGTCATCTTCTTACCGATTCATTGATTTTTCTCATTTGGTCTTCACTGAGTTGTTCCTATTGCTCAGTCAGCTTCTTACCGAGTTGTTTATTTTGAAGTTGGATATTCTGGCTGACTCATGCATTTAATTTCCATAGCATAATTAATGTGGGATCTCTCACTGGGATGTGTGTAGACCTAAATCTGGGCCTTTGTTGTTTCCTATGTTGGATCTTTAGGATTTGAGTGCTGACCTCTTTGGTGGACTCTTGTATATATTTAGTTTATTGTTCTTAGATTAGGAGTTTTTGGGGATAGAAGATTAAGTGTTAGCAGGATGGTAGGTCTATGACCTCGCATGTATGAAGATTATTCTATAAACATTTGAATGTGTATGGCCAAAATTGGGAAGGCCTTATAGCCTAGGATGTAATGAGTTTGATGAAATAATATAAGTTTTGTTATTTCTTCTCTCCCTTTCTGTGTTGTTGCTTCTGTATTGTTCAACAAGGTAGTTTGGATAGCTAGGATTGCCTTGGGCCCCTGTACTAATTACCCTCCTTGTGTCAGGTGGTATCAGAGCGAAGGTGAGATCTAGGTTCCTTCTTGGAAGCCCTAAACCTAGTTGGTTGATATTATTGTGGGGTGGCAAATTGTGATATGACCTATAATTACAGAGGGTTTCAAGATGGTTTGTGGGAGAGGAAATCCATAACTAGGTCTAGCTGATATGCTAAAATAGATGGCTGCAAGATTGGAAGTTGTTGAGATAGCCCAGTGTAGACTAAGGCATCTTGAAGATATTAGTGATGATGAAATTGAAGAAGTTCAAGGAGAAGCTGCACCTGCACCTGTGATGGATCAGGAAGAAGAGAGATTCTTGTGAGCTTTGACAATTTTGAAGTCCACACCTCAATTTAATCCTCCTGAGTATAGTGGAAAGTTGGATTCTGATGAATTGATAGACTGGATAACTAAATGGAAAAATATTTTGAGTATGCAAATGTATCAAAGGAGAATAAAGTAAAGATTACAAGTACAAAGTTGAAAGGTCATGCATCCTTGTGGTGGGAACATCTGTAATTAGATCAGAAAAAGAAAGGAAAAGACAAGATCAAGGTATGGGATTAGATGATAAACAAATTTAAAGGCAAGTTTCTACCTTGTGATTGCCAAATTAACCTGATTACAAAGATGCAAAGTTTGAAGCAGAAAGATAGCTTGGTCAAAGACTACACTGAGGAGTTCTACAGATTAGACATCAAATCTGGACATGTTGAAGATGAAGTGGAAAGAATAGAAAGATATCTAAATGGTTTATGAAGTTCTATACAAGATGAGATCATCTTGGTAAAGATGGAGAGAATTGAAGAGATATATCATTTTTCCCTAAAAGCAGAGGAGAAATTGAACAAAAGATATGAACAAAGAAAAAGAGGTAGAGGTGGTAGGTTCCCTAGAGGAAGAGGTAGATCTCATGGTGAAAACAATAGGCCTGAACCAGACAAGACAAATCTAGACACAAATCAAGACAAAGGAAAGACTTAATGGAAAGGTGGAAGTTCATTCCAAGGAAGAGACAACTACTCCCAAGGTGGTTATAGAAGAAGAGGGTTCCAAGGAGCTTGTTACAATTGTGGTAAAGAAAGACATCGATCTTTTGAATGTACACATGCAAGCAATAAATTCGGTAGTAGCATAAATTATTCGGTTCAAGAAGAGTCACTGAATGAACTTGAGAAGGAAGGAAATCTAATGATCAAAAGGATACTATGGAGTGAGAAAGATAAGCAAGATTCTATGAGGAAAAGTTTGTTCAAGACCAGATGTAGAGTCGCAGACAAAGTTTGGAAGGTAATTGTTGATAGTGGAAGCTCAGAGAATCTAGAATCTAAGGAAATGGTCATGAAGTTGCAGTTGGAAAGAATGAAGCATCCAGAGCCCTATCATATTTCATGGATCAAGGATGAGCATACATTAATGGTGAGTGAACAATGTTTTGTAAATCTAAAAATTGAAAAGTATTATGATAAGGTGTTGTGTAATATTATGACAATGGATTGTTGTCATTTTTTGTTGGGTAGACCTTGGAAATATGATAAACATGCTATACATGATGAAAGAGTGAATATATATACTATTTGGGTTGATGGTAAGAAAAAAATCTTGTTACCTTTGGTTGAAGAATCTTTTGATGAGATATGTACATCTGTGATGTCTGATGGAAGGTGGACAGTTTGTTGAGGATCTAAAAAGAAATGATATTTGTTATGCTTTGATTCCTAATAAACTGAGTAAGAATATAGAAGATGAATTTCCTTCAGAAGTTGAGGAATTTCTCATTGAGTACAAGGAGATCATGTCAGATAATGTACCTGATGGTTTTCCACCGATGAGAGATATTAGTCATTGTATGGACCTGATTCCTGGAGCTAGTTTATCAAACAAGGCACCACATCGGTTAACACCGACTGAGAATGAAGAACTCAACCAACAAGTTCATGAATTGTTGAACAAGGGTTTAATCAGATAAAGTTTGACTCCATGTGTAGTACCAACTATATTGGCACCCAAGAAGAATTAAGAATGGTGAATGTGTATTGATTCAAGAGAAATCAATAAGATCATAGTTAAGTATAGGTTTCTTATACTGAGGATGGATGATATAATGGATTATTTGAGTGGTTAAAAACATTTTACCAAAATTGATTTGAAGAGTGGATATCATCAGATTAGAATCATAGAAGGTGATGAGTGGAAGATTGCTTTCAAGACAAAAGAAGGTTTGTATGAGTGGTTGGTTATGCCTTTTGGTTTAACTAATGCACCGAGTACATTTATGAGGTTAATGAATGGAGTTTTAAATAAATTCTTGAATAAATGTGTGATTGTATACTTGAATGATATTCTGATATTTAGTAAGACTAGAGAAGAGCTTTTGATGCATATAAGGCAAGTATTGCAGAAATTGAAAGAGGAAAAGTTGCTGATAAATATGAAAAAATGTTCTTGAAAGAAGAACTTGTGTATTTAAGTTTTGTGATTTCAGCTGATGGTTTGAAGATGGATCCTGAGAAGGTTGAAGCTATACTTAGTTGGCCTACACTTGAGAATATTAGTGAGGTAATATTGTTTCATCGATTGGCAAGTTTTTACAAGAAGTTTATCAAAAATTTCATTTCTATTTGTAATTTTATGACTGAGACAATGAGAGGAGACAAAAGAGAATTCAAATGGACACATGGAGCTAATAAGAGTTTTGAGACTTTGAAGCAAAAGGTTTTTGAATTACCTATGTTAGCCTTACTTGATTTCAATAAGGTATTTTAAGTTGAATGTGATGCAAGTGGAAGTGCAATAGGAGCTGTGTTGACTCAAGAAGGTAAACATGTTGCTTTCTTTAGTGAAAACATGAATGATTCTCAAAGGAAATATTATGTCTATGATCAATAATTATATGCTATTGTTCAAGCCCTGAATAAATGGAGACATTATTTAATGTCGAGTGAATTTGTGTTGTATATTGATCATATGGCTTTACAGTATTTGGGTAGTCAAAATAAGTTGAATTAGAGACATATGAAATGGATAGAATATTTGCAAAGTTTCACATTTGTAATAAAAATTAAGAGTGGAGTTTCTAACCAAGTTGCTGATGCATTGAGTAGAAGAAGATATTGTTTTCTAAAATGAGAATTGAGGTTCTTGGTTTTGATGACATGAAGCATTTGTATGAAAATGATCCTGATTTTTCTAAGCAGTGGAGAATGTGCAAAGCACCTATTCCAAATCAACCAAGTAAGTATGAAGACTATTTCATTCAAGAAGATATGTTGTTCAAAGGTATTCAGTTGTGCACACGGAGAGGATCAATGAGAACTGATTTGATAAAGGAAAAACATAGTAGTGGTTTGGCTAGACATTTTGGTATTAATAAGACATTGAAGTTTCTTAAGGAAAGGTATTTTTGGCCTCAGTTGTATAAGGATGTTCAGAAATTTGTGAAAATTTGTGGAGTTTGTCAAGCTGCAAAAGGAGTAAGTTAGAATACTAGTTTGTATACACCGATTACTGTTCTTGAGAAACCTTGGAGTGATATCAACATGGATTTTGTTCTTGGCTTATCGAGGACAACAAGAGGTAATGATTCCATATTTGTTGTTGTGGATAGATTTTCTAAGATGACACATTTCATACCATGTAAGAAAACATTAGATGCAGGACATATAGTCTATCTTTTCTTTAAGGAGATTGTCAGATTGCATGGATTACCAAAGAGTGTCATCTTTGATAGTGACAATAAGTTTGTCAGCTATTTTTATAAAACACTTTGGAAGAAGTTGGACATCAAGTTGAAGTATAGTTCTACATTTCATCCATAGACTCATGGACAAACAGAGGTTGTAAATTGAAGTTTGGGTAACTTGTTAAGATGCTTAGTCGGAGACACACTGAGTAATTAGGATTTGATGTTAGCACAAGCAGAGTTTGCATATAATAGTTCAGTGAATAGAAGTACTGGAAAGATGCCTTTTGCGATTGTTCATGGCACACAACTAAGAGGTATATCAGACATGAGAGACATTGTTGGAGAAGAGAAAAGAAGTGTTGAAGTAGAAACGTTTGTTGAGTTCATGAAGACATTGCATGAGGAATTGAAACATAAGTTGGAGCTAAGTAATCAGAAATACAAGGATAGTGCAGATAGATCAAGAAGACATAAAATTTTGAAGTTGGTGATGCAATTATGGTTCATTTGAAGAAAGGAAGATTTCTTGTTGGAACATATGGAAAATTAAAAAATTAAGAAATTTGGTCCTTGCAATATATTGAGAAGATTTGACAGTGAAAATGCTTATGAAGTGGAGTTACCTGATGAAATGGATACATCACCTATATTCAGTATTCCAGATTTGTATGAGTATCATGAACCTGATGAAGAAGTGAAAGTACTGAGTGATTATCCTAAGAAATAGATAGAGGAAGTTGAGAATATTTTGAAATAGAGAATTGGAAGAAGAACAAGAGGAAAGGAATACATAAAGTATCTGATAAAATGGAAGAACAAACCAATTGAGGACTCATCTTGGATTCCTCAATGTGAGTTGAATTCAATTCAGGTTGGACCTGACACATGATTTGGAGAAACATTTATTTTAACCCCAAGTGTCTGATGTAGGAGCATCTTGGGTTCTTTGGAAATCCTGATCAACCAAAAATATGTTTTCTTTTGTTCTTTAGCTTGTTTGGAGGCTTCTCAGAAAAGTGATCAAGAACTATTGTTGTGCACTTACTTGTTCTATCTTTCTTTACCGATGGGTCTTGGTGAATGTTGGTTGCTTAGTGGTTTCTTTCATTGAGTTTTTTCTATTGCTTGGTCAGCTTCTTACCAAGTCATTTCTTTTTCTCGGTCGATCTTCACTGATTTGTTCTTGTTGCTCGGTCGGCTTCTTACCGAGTTGTTTATTTTGAAGTTGGATCTTCTGGCTGACTTTTGCATTTAATTTACATAGTGTAATTAATGTGGGATCTCTCACTGGGATGTGTGTGGACTTGAATTTGGGTCTATGTTGTTTCCTATGTTGGATCTTTAGGATCTGAGTGCCGACCTCTTTGGTGGACTCTTTTATATATTTGGGTTTATGTTCTTAGATTAGAAGGAGTTTTGGGGGATAGAAGATTAAGGGTTAGCATATTTGGATGGCAGGTCTGTGACCTCACATGTATGAAGATTATTCTGTAAACATCTGAATGTATAGGGACGAAACTAGGAAGGACTTACAACCTGACATATAATGAGTTTAATGAAATAATATAAGTTTTGTTGTTTCTTCTCTCCCTTTTTGTGTTGTTGCTTCTGTATTGTTAAACAAGGTAGTTTGGATAGCTGGGAGTGCCTTGGGCCCCTTTTCTCCTTACCCTCTTTGATTCAAACACCTTAAATCAATATTAGACCAGTGCCTTTATCCTTTGAGAGTATTATCAATTTAATTTAAAATGATCCTACATATAACCCTGTCACACAATTTTAACAACTTACTTCTCAAGTAAGACTATCACCCAAAAGGCATTTATATGCATAATAATTTAAATGTGTTGTTATAATTAGTCTTATTGATTTTAAATTTTCTCAGAAATTCGAATAAAATAGAGTAAAGCCTTGACAATCAATCTTCAAAATGATGATCAAACTGAAACTAATTCAAAATATTATGTCATAAGATAGCACATTGAAGCATCTAAATGATATAGATTATCACAGAGAACTAATAAAGCTACATGAAGACACATATTATCAAGAATGAAAGGATAACTAGAATTATATTGAAATAAGCATGATTAAATACAACTGAATAAAAATTGTATAATTGTTCTTCTCTAGCTGTGCATCTTCAAGAGACAAGACCAAAATGCATTGTACAAAAACTATAATTGTGTTTCTATGCTTTTCACATCAAAATGATCCCCTATACATAGACAAGGATTCATTTTGGTTGAAAAGACATACCCTTTCACAAGGACTTGTAACTAAGAACTAAACAAACTCTCATAACAGAGTGATTGCATAAAAAACTCCCTGAGGCAATTATTTTGAAATATTTAACCACAAGGAATAATCCCTCGGAAAATTTCTACATTTCTTGATATGATCTAAGAATTTATTCAAGGGCATAAATGTGTCATGGATAGTATCATTGATTGTAATCTCTAGCACAATGAACTGTTCCATCTACAATATTTGCATCCTTTTGTTTTATGAATCCTTCCATACTCTTTGCTGCTAACAAGATCCTGCATAGATAAAAATAAGTTAATCATATATTAATTTAGGAAAATAAAAAACTTACCTATTGTTAGGGAATGTTCAAAGAATGATCTGCATCCTACTTCTTTGGAAATTAAGAAATTTCACCACCTCGCTGCATTTTCCAAAGTTTCAGAAATCACACTTCATCCCTACGATTTCAAAATTTTACACTAACTTTTAGAAATTGCACTTCATCCCTACGATTTCCAAAGATTACAAAGACTTTTAGAAATTGCACTTCAGAACTGCAATTTCTAAAGATTCCATTTTTCTATTTCCTTTGGCAACATTAAACATTCAAAAAGTGTGGGCCCCATCTTCATTTTAAAATTTTGGGAATTGCCTTACAAGGCTTTCATTCCTGATTACTAGCACCACAAAAATAATTGATATATGTTCCCTCTAACTTGATCCAACCAAGCTCCACCTTAGTGCCACATGTCATATATTTGCTATCTCACAACTTGAATGACTGACCTCCCACTTAAACCCATGACCTAGTGACTAACAACCATATCTAGCTCCCTAAGTGAAAATGTCAAACCTTCAAACCTTCACGAGCTAGAAACCAAGTCAATCAAACTATCCATCGCTAACTCTCAGCTTGAGTCACTAACCGCCATCAAGCCCTCATGATCTAGAGACAAAAGGAAACATCCTCTATCGCTGAATTGTGACAAAAATGTTTAGTTTATAAACCACAACAACCAAGCGACAACTAACACCAAACTATTTATCGCCAATTATCCAATATTTTATGCTATCCTTATTAACCGGTGTGATTTGGAGACAACCATTGGTATTTAACATTTTGGACAGGTGGCAGTCACTTGCTAGCTCTCCAACTTAAGAACAGACCACCTTTAGAACCTGAGAGCTAGCGACAACCAAGAAACTTAACCTTTATCACTGTCATCTGAAAACCTCCACGTGGAAATTGCTCACTAACTCTCCAATATGAGAAAAATATTGCTTTTCATCCTGCGAGCCAACGATAGGGAAATACAAAACCTTTATCTTATAAAAATTGAAGATACGTGGCATCATGTCACTAACTCACAACCTAATAATATTTAATTTCTCATGACCTCGTGAGCACACGATAAAAAAATACTTAATTGTTAACCTTTCACTGACTGCCATTTTAAAAAATGTTGCAAGCTCTCCACATCTTTCAATCCTGCACATGGAAAACCAACAATAACTATTTTCATGACTTAATTAAAAAAGTAAACATAAATTTATCAAAACATAAGCTCAAAATATGTTAGATGGAAGGCAAAATCAAATTAAAAATTTGTGTGCCAACACCATCTTGCCAAAAATATCCCCCTTTGGCATTGATGGCGACACTTAGTAAAAAAAATTTCTAAGTGTCTCACTTACAAAATATGCATCACCCCAAAAAGATTCAATCCTAACTCTCATAGCCTTCCCTTAGATATATCTCTATACATTTGAATGCACTTTTTTCACTTCCTACACTCCCCCTTTGACATCAATGGAAAAGGGACCATCCGCCATATCAAAAGGTTACCCAAAACTGGTGGAAAACTCTATATCCATGCCGTATATGTACAAACAAAAAATTATTACCTACATCATTGAAAATATATTTGCACAGATATTCTTCAATAACTGTAGATCTCTATCCCATCCTTTCTTTAAATTGTCTAGAACTATGATATGAGCATTGAAAAGATATGCTTGTTCCTCTTCCTTTTCCAAATTGACAGGTTCAGATGTGGCAACAAACTTTTTATCCTTTGTCATTTCACTGAAAAGTGGATGTAACTTGGGCGCACATAAGTTTCTAAGTTCCCCAACTCTTGCAATGAATTTCCCCTTTTCTTTCTTCGAATTCTTTATCTTGTCAGGTAGAGGTATTACTTGACTCTTAGAATCATATGTTAAAGTGGCCATAGGGTCAAATGATTGGACAATCTTCTCTATTTTTTTCCCACACTCTTTGATTTCTCTTTCAATATTATCAAGAAATTTGGAAACATAGAGACAATACTTGCAAATTTGACCGCCTTCAGTTATAGCCTCTTTGACTTTGTCCAATATTTTCCCTAATACTACTCTATAATACCCTATAGTACCCTTCAATTTATTGAACCTTTTCTCATTAAGTTCACTCCTCGCCTTGAGTTTCATGGCATTCTCAAAAGATTCAACTTGAGTGCATATTGTGCTTAGAAATTTTTTAAAGGTGTTGGAGGGACTTGCAGTAGCATCTCTAAAAAATGATAGAACCAAGTTTCCAAGCACATATGATGCTTACTCCATTAGTTTACAGTCCTCTATGTGATTCTTAATCATTTCTTCCTTTTCTTTCTCCTCAACAACTTTAGAAAAATGAAATTTTTGTAGTGGCGAAAGGGTTGATAGATCAAATTACCTTTGAGATATTTGAGAGACAAAATTTAAACTCTCAATTTGCACTAACTTGCTAGTGGATCTTTCCTACAACACTCCCTTTCCCTTGTCAACAATTTTTATTTTTATCACATCCTCAGCATTAGGGCTTTCACTTGTCATGGGGATCATTTTTTTAGAGGATAAATTACCTCTTCTTGCTTATTCTTTTGTTGTTTTTCTTCCTTGCTCACTTCAATGTCTGCTTCCTTTCCTTTTCCTTTCTTTGTCACTTTATCTTTCTCTATCTCTTTCTCTTCCTCTTTCTTCTGTTCCTTCTCCTTTAATTATTCCTTCCATGTTCTATCCTCGGGGATCTCTATTGCTGTATCAAGTTGCTCAGTCAAACGCTCTGGGATATCAAATTCATCACCAACTATTTCTGCCATTAGAATCTTTAGTACATCCACATTAATTATTGCTACAACTATGACTTATGCAACTTGTACAACACTAACCTTGGATTTTTGTACTTGTGCACTGCTTACATTTTTTGGGGTAACCTCCACTCTACCTATTCTTGTTTGTGTGACCTACGCACTACTAGTTTGACTTGTACCTTTTGCACATCACTTGAAATATTTTTTGTGGGGAGACCAAGTTGTGAAGCTGAAGAACTTGCTCCGTGGTCCTCTAAAATAGGCACACAATTATTATTTTTCAAGCATATCCTCATAATCTTCTCAGTCTCTTCAATGGATTCTTTTATCATCCTAACAATGAGCCTATGCATTCTCTATATTCTCCTAAATTCAGGTGTAGACTACTTAAGAATTAACTTTATTTCATCTTTAGCTATGACATGATATAAGTCAATTAGGACCTACTCTCTTAGTCTCTTATCTTCATCAAGTTCTCAAGTTTTTCTTGCATCTGGAATGCCAAAAAGACTTCCAGGAATCTCTTATTCAATTTCAATTATTTCCTTTTTGAATCTAGATAGGTATCTTATCACAACTTCCTCAATTTCTCTTTTCCCTTATTCATCAAATTTATTATAGAATTTAGGTACTATCTTTAAGGTACCTTGTGATGAAATAATCTTTACAAAATCTTTAATATACATACCATGTTCATCACATTCAAATTGTGTCTCCTTTCTTACTTGAATTCCACCACTGGAAATAGTTATTTGGTCCTTTGATGGTTGCAAAGAATATTTTATTTATCTTTTGAATGTTCTAAATGATTCATCTAATTCAGTGGCTTCATCATCATCATCCCGAATCATTACTTCTTCTTTCTTCTCCCCACTATTCTTCTTTTCATCATTTTTATCTTCTTTCTTCTTCACATCTCTCCTCTTCTTAGTTGGTTTCCTTTCAACTATTTTCTTTACTTCCTTCTTCCTCCCTTCAGTTATCTTTACTGTTGTATTCTTCTCCTCTGTTTTCCTCTTTGCTTCTCTGATTGGGGGAGTCATCTTTATTTCCTTGATAGGTGGAGATGACTTGACCTTCTCAATGGTTGCGCTCCTAGTTTTCCTTGATGTAGAAGGTGAGGGATCAGAACTAGTGCCCTCAATTTCACCTAGCTTCTTAGTAGTCCCTAGTTCTAATCTAGCTTTCACAGTTCTCAATTATTGAGGAGTAATTCCTATTTCCTTGGATACATCTTCTGCTACCTTCGTCATATTTCTTATTGTTGCTAAGTTTTTGAGCTTTATATGTAGATTTTGGCTCTTTTCCTTGTATTTCCCAAGCCTTTCTTCATTGGGAACTCTTGGTTCGTTCAAAAGAATGGAAACATATGCAACCAATATACCTTCATCCACCTCATAGCCCATAGGCATAATCCATGATTTTCTAGGATCCATTGCCTCTATCAAACATTGATCATTATCTACCATAAAGAATATGGTATCTTCATACTTATCTACCATTGATTTAGGGATTTTGTCCCTAGAATACATCATCTTTTGGAAAATTTAGAAATACCCCCAAATAACGTCAATTTTTGTGGTATCATTCATTCTATGCATCAATTCCCTTATTTTTTCTACAATTGGTTTAATATTTTCTGAAACAATTGGCCCTTTACCTGAAAATTGGTTCATAAAGTAGAAGAATAGGAAGAAGATAAGTATTCCATACGTGAAGACATTATTTTTTCCCTTCTTTATCTTCTCTACGTTATCCACCAGCTGCATTCTCATTTTCTCAAAGAGATCATACTCTTTTACTTCCTTTAGCATCTCATATGCAATGTACATGACAGTTGCAGACACAAATTTGTTCCTACTTGAGTGATATACCTTATATCCTATCACCATAGAGTAAAATTTGACATCATCCTCAATGATATCACTTATTTTCAATCCTCTTTTATCAATTTTTTCTCAAGTTGCTTCATGGACAATGTATGTCTTAATATCCTTCAAAGAAGGCACATTACTAGTTGCACACAGAATGGTTACTGCTAGGATTGCTTCATTTTTCTTCTTACAAGGTTGCACATAAGTTAACCACATGAATTCCCCATGAATTCTGCTAAAAAAACATCTAATCCATTCAACATCTTCAACTAGTGGAAACCTAGCAAATTGATGGAATTTATTCATGGTTGGGCTTTGGAATTTAGGTTTTCACAATGTAAAACCCCATATGACACATTTGAAAACATGCCATTTGGATCCACTTCAACAAATTTATAGGAGTGTTTCTTAAATTCATATCATGGACTATCCTTTACATGAATAATATGAGGAATATCCATCTTCAAGACTCAAACTTGCAGTGATAAAGTGTGGATAAATACATTTTAGATGAATTAGGGTTTAATCCCAAAATGTTTGATCAATTGCTTCCTTGCTTAGATCTTGCTCAAAATTGACTTCAGAGCTCTTCAAACTTATTCTCTTGGATATAAGGTGAGAAATGAGACTCAAAATTTGCTTTTGTATGCCACTTTACCTAATATTTAGTCATTATAAATTCTTGGTGTACTAATTTCCTTTCAAACCCTTTGTTCACTTCTTGTCACCCATAATTATGTTCCGCACCAAATCATAAATTTTTGTTTCAACTTCAATACCTCTGTATTAATCACTTTCAACTTCTCAATGCCTAAAATATTCAAACATAAAAATTTAAGGGGGTTCAATTTGATTTAGCTTATAATATCCCCTAGGCCAAAGGCCTAATTCAATTCCTTATGGAATTGACAGTACCAGATCCAGATCCGAACCCTTCTAGTGTACTCTCAATATTATCTGATGTATCCTCAATGCTTTCCTCCATGCTTGATTCATTTGTCTTCCCACTTCCTAAACATCAATTCTTATTTTCCCGTTCACATCTTAGACTTGTTGCTATTCACATTTTGTGTTCTTTTGTTGTTTCCATTGATGTAGTTCTTGCAATACTTAGCTAAATACCCGGTTCTATTGCACATGTAGAAGAGAACATTACTCTATCCTTTGTTGACCATCTGATTCCTTCTTGTTCCACAATCCTTTTCAATATGTCCAAATCTATTTCATACATAGAACTCAATGTTGTTCTTTTAGTTAGAGAGCTTGTTCTCAACATTATAGAACTCACTTGCCTTATGACCATGACTTTGACACTTAAAACATTGACCATAGAAGGGTGCATCGTTATGATTAGCCTTACTCCTACAATGCATAGATTTTTGACCTAATTTATTGTAGATAAAGCACTTACCTCCAGTCCTTTGAGTATTATTTTTCCTTATTGATTTCTTCTTTCCTTTGTCCTTCTGATTATACTCGTTCACAGATTTAGGTTTGTTTTGTACTGATTTGAAACTTTCTCCTTCTTCAAATCCAAGCCCACGTCTGTCATTATTATTCCTCTATCTTTCAAGTAATGAATAAATATTTTTAGTGTTGATCATGAAATTTTTTTTGTATTAATTAGCAGTCACCAATTCATCTTTTAGATCTTCTTCAATATCCTTTGCATCTAGAAAACTAGCCACAAGTCTATTGCACTCATCAGATAGATTATTACACTCATTATTTTTCTCCTTTAGGGTTTGGCTTAAGCTCTCTTAATTCTTATTCTTTTCCTCAATTTCCTTGGTCATCCTCATTTTCATAGATTATGTTGGTTATTTTTTACACTGTGATGACTGAACAACAACCTTTTCACTTTGCAATAGATCTTTAAGAATAGCCAACTCCAATTAGCTCAAAATAGAGTAAAAAGGACCAATTAACAAGGATGCAGATCCATCCTTCTACGCTTTAGGTTCTACAAAACCAAGGGGGGACACCCTTCAATGCCTTCAATATTCTATTTGGCATCAATCAACAGAGATCTCACAATGGCTCAACATGACCAGAAGATACTAGGTATTCAACTAATCACCCATTGAACATCAACCTTGAATTGGAGCATGAGAGTAGTACAACATCACAAACCACATAAAACCTTTAGATATATCAGTGTTTAAATTTAAATTTGCATAATATAGCCAAGACATATTAGTGATGTATCAACAAGGAATATATTGATTTATAATCAGTGCCTTGTCCATTGGGCAATACTTCTAGTTCATGAGCAGCATACAGAAACAAAGTACTACCACACTCAAAGCCATTAATACAAATGATATCAGACCATACACTACTTATAACAAATCCTTATGTAGAACAGATGAAATTGTGTCATATCCATATCTTTATTTAATCTGATCCTAGATCCTAACTAACGACTAATAACACATACACAGATAAATCCATGCAATAAATCAGAAAATTCATAACCTAAATGAACAACATAGAGGAGAGACTTGAATCTGAGAAAACTTGCATTAAGTATGATGAATATTGCTTCTATACCAATCTGATCTACAACATTTACCACTTCAAAAATATGCAAAAGATCTGAAAACATCTATTCTATCTGATAGAAAAACTATACAATCCATTAACTCCATCCTGATGGAACCATGAAATGACTGGAAACTCCTAGAGCCAGTACTCTGCAACTCTCTGTGGAGACCAGGATTTGCAACCCTACAACAATGGAAGAAATCTGAATATAAAGCCAGAGAAAAAGGTCTCTAGATATTTTCTTGAAACACCACCTGTCCTCTTGCTTTAACAAATTTTGAGCTGAGTCATTTTTTCTTCATTCTGTTCAAACCAATTTCATTCTACACAAAAATGGACTACAAAAACAAAATCCTCACTTCGAGACCTTTCCAATGATATATGACACTTGCTAATTTTGATAAAAATTTCCCCCCTAAATCACTAATTAAACTTTTCCCTCGTGCACATCTTTTCAATAGTTTGAAGAATTATTAAATTTAAATATGCACACAACACTTTACATTCTGCATTTTAATTTATTTTTGTGCTTATTTTGTTTTATTTTATGCGGACTTTAACTTATTTCTCTTGCATATTAATCTGCACTTTAATATTCCCCTTCATCTTATTTTAATATTCCCCTTTATCTGCACTGCCTTTTTACCTTTTATTTCACCCAGAATGCACCAGAATCTGCCACATGGCAACCTCTGACTACCTTTGTGTGACCACTAGGTGCCATGTGTCATTCTCTGATTTTCTCTGGAAATACCACCTCTACACTGCATAGGATCTTGCCACCTGTCTGAGTTGCCACGTGGTACGACAACTTAATGGATTATGCATTAACCTCCTTGCATCTTTCCCTATAAGCCATTAAGCCAACCATCGATCTTGCCACCTCAGGATCCACGCACATCTGAAAAGCCCCTCCAACGTGCTGCCATGTCATCTCCACCTCATCACCTTGCTGTCATATCTGCCACATGTCACGATGACTTAATGGCTTAATGCTCAAATCAAGATCATCTTTTCATCAAGACATTAAGTCGACTGTTGATCTTCCTCTGCCACCACGTCACCCTACCACATCATACTCATGGGGTCCATCAAAGTTTGGTATTTTTTCCTCCATCAATCTTGCATGCACTTTGAGACACCAGCTACATTCATGCATGTGCATAGCTTCCAGGCTTCATCTTCAAACTTCATATTGTACGTTCTTGCTTATAAACATTTATGTTTTCCCCATCATCGGCAATGTGGGACTAAGTTTTTAGAGTGTTTTAAAGTTTTTCACTTCTTTTGTGCCAAAATATGGGGTCTACCACCAAGTCTGAATATACACATCCTTCCAGAGAACCAAGCAGCCACCAAGAGCTCTATCTCTTATTTCATATGATATATAAAGCATTTTGGTATTTAAACATTAAGGTATTACACTGACGCACACATGTGGGATAAAACATTATAGCCTGTGCAATGTCCTTAGCCTCTTGCAAGCCATTTCTATCTCCTGTGCAGCATATCATGTTTTATATTTACACATTATATTGGATTACTATTCACGTGCCCTTGTCTGTGCTTTATATTTTTCAAATGCATATGCTTGCAAGTTTTAAAACTTTTCAACAACCTGTGATGACTCCTTTGCAAGAATCCACCTATCAAACATTTTGCAAGTCTCTATTTTTCATATGATGTTTGTTGGCTGTCATATTGCACAACCCTCTTGGATTCCCACATAGCTTATCTCCTTTCTCTCACTTGCTGGCTCTCTCCACAGTTATACCAACACCTCCCTACTGACTTACACAGGCCACATGCTGACAAAGGTTGTGGAGCTGTATTTACACTAGCCAATTACATTTGATGAATGTTTTAAACACCTCTCACATGTTTAAAAAGAATGCAGCCTCCTCTCTCATCCATGTGCAGTAATCCATGAAACCAGATTTATTTAAGGAATTTACCAAACAATTTTCATGTATTGTATGTTCATCTATTGCGTAGATCTCTTTAGAACTAAGCAGAGGTATCTGACATGTCATTTAACGCCTGGAAAACTCCATTTTCTTTGAAATTTAAATACTTTGGTGTCTGGCTTAGCTTGGGGTCCTTTGATCTTTTCATGTTTTGCAGCCCTGGCTATTTACTTTGAAAAGTAATCAGTCTGGTTTTACACCTGTCGATTGCATTCATTTGAAAGTTTTGAAAGATTTTTCAATGTGTAAACAAAATGTAGACTTTTGTGCCACTTCTTGGATTAATGTGTAGACCTCCCTTTTACTCCCCACGCAGGCTTAAGATTATTCACATCTACTAATGAATTCTATTTTGGAGGTTTTAGATATTTTCTATGCCTCACTCCTTTTCTATATCATGATGTGACATCTCCCTCTGTCATTTGCATTAAGTTTGAAAGTTTTTAAATGCTCTCTAAAACTACTACACAGCCTTCATTCCTTACACACTCTGTCTTCAATGTTGTGATCACTCATGAGAGTAAGATAATGCCATTCTATGCCCGTTCATTATGCTACATAGATTTTAGTATTTCAGGTTTAATAATCAGAGAAAGTCTTTTCTCTATAGAAGTAAAGATCAACATCATATTTCTCCAATGTCTCTTGGTTGTAACTCCAGATTCAATTTAAATTAAATCCAACACCACACAAAATTCCATTTGAAAGGTAAGAATGCACATGGAGGAGCCATTGCATTTTATTCTCTTTTAAGAAGTTGATACAAAGAGATCATTCTAGATCATTTCCTTGGACAACCAAGCACTCAATACAGAATGAGAAATCAATGTGGAAGAATGAGACACTATAACAACATTCTTCTCTACATGTAGAACTTGTTGGTATAAGGTGCATATTACATGCAAAATGTGAAAAGAAACTCTCTTCGCACTGAAACTTCTACAAAGCTGGTAAGATTTTCGATTCATAGCCTTATCATTAAAATATCAGTACTGAATAGGTCCATCCAAGGTCCCTTAAGAAATTGTTTACACCCCACATTTCAAGTCCCCATGCCTTTTGTATATTGACTAAGCATTGAACTTCAATAATATAAGTTGGGTCGGCGAACTCCTGATTTGGACATCATCACTTTCAAATTTATTTTCACTTTCAATTTCATCCAAACATGGCTTTTAATGAAGCCAGACCATAAGCATCAAATTGGTGATCATAACCGTCCATCTTTTATACCTTTGTAAATTTGATCATATAAACAACAACTGGCCTTTGGAAATGACGTTAAAAAATGATCAAACAATTGCCTAGAAACATGCAATCAGGTGTCTATGCTGGAAACCTACCTGTTGGGAGCACGCTCAGACATGCAAACATTAGAAAATATAAATCATTTAAACTACATTAACACGTCTACAAACGTACTCTTAAAAAATAAGAAGACTCCACCATGACCTCCGATGAGCTGAACAAGGGCACCCAAGACCTTGTTGATTTGCTCTTAGAGAGGTGTGTGGGTGTGCTCTCCCAACACAATATCTAAATCCC